>JAQQPU010015272.1:0-21476 GCA_029168905.1 Artemia sp. Kazakhstan ARC1039
AAAAAAAATGCATGCAAATCGACTAAATAAACAGTAATACACAGTAAAACACTAAATACACAGTAATACAGAGTAAAGAACTAAATACACAGTAAATACACAGTAAAACACTAAATTAATGAAGGAGGCGGACAAACCCATGATGAGCTGGGAGAGCCTTCACTGTCTGGGGGAGTTTGTCAGCAAGACCAACCAGCTTTTCAGTTATATCTGGAAGCCCAAAAACAGAGAGACAAGATTACGGTTCTGGTACCAGGGGGGCAAATACAGTAGAAAGTGCGAAAACCGAAAATAACAAGAACTTAGTGAACGAGTATCTCTTCGCCCAAGAATGGGATAAACACCAGAAAGGAACAAAATTGAATGATCAGTAAAAATAGAATACAATTTAGCAAGGATCTTCCTACTGTATTTCTCCCAATTGGCAACAATTTTGGAGTAAGATACTTGAATCTTTTTCTTGCAATTCGCCACGGCTTGGTCTCTGAGAGATTTAAGATTTTTAGCAATGCTAATGCCCAACCACCGAAAAAAGGAGACAAAAAAGGAGACAAAAAGGAGACACCTGAGAAAGAAAAAGAAGCGCAATCTAAATGTGAATTACAATTACTATTAAACGACAGATATTCGCATTTAGAGACATTCAGTGATAGGCCAATTTTACTAAGGTTTGTTACAACTGTAGATACAGAAAGGTCTTTTCTAGTCTTACTAGGCTAATTAGAAGTATATCATCAGCATACGCTATGTAAGAAAAATTAACCGCCTGAAAAATATAAGTAGTTGGGATAGAACAATATAAAACAGAAGAAATGCAAAGTTTAAAAATAGAAGGGGATAGGACTGCACCTTTTCTGACACCACACCGAACCGGAATTTTAGAATCAGAAATAACCCCTTCAGTTTTTATTCGCAGAAAAGAATTAGCATACCAGTAACGAAGGAGAGAAACCAGAGAAAGATTAATGCCGTGACTAAAAAGGGAGAACAGAGCTTGTGAGTGGGTGACGCTATCAGAAGCCTTGGAAAGGCCCAAGGCGCAAAGATTTAGTTCATATCCCTTTTTAGTCGCGTCAACAAGAAGATTAATTAGAACTCGATGTTCTTGCGGGCAGCCTACCCGAGGTGAAAAACCAAGCTGATCTTTGCAAAATGTGCACTCGAAATCGACGGAAGAAGAATATATTCAAAAACTTTACTGAGATTGCATGACACAGTTATTGGCCGATACGACGTGCAATCGCTAGGAGGTTTCCCTCTTTTAAGAATTGATGTTACATCCCCACATAAAAACTATTCGGTACAGCAGACACACACAAGCACATTTGGAAAAGCAACTGCAGGTGCTGAAAAAGAAGTGGGCAATCAACTTCTAAATGGTTGGCAGAAATCCCAATGAAATCGAGGGAATTCCAACCTTTTCACTGCTTGCTGAACCAGGGAGAGCTCGACAGACAAAAAATGAGTTTGGTTCAGCGATATGGGAAGTGCAGCAATAAGAAGTTTCGAAAAAAACCGAATGGACATAATTTACTGAACTAAAAATTTTAGGCAACTATAAAAGCTATGCCACGCACCGGCACTAATCGGGTTTGTAGCAAAAGAACTATCAAGTTTTTTAGAATCAATTACCTTTTGCCAATCAGATTTACTTAATGGAAAATTCAAAATTTTTGATTCAGTGGAGTGCAGGTAATTTTTATATTCTAATTTTGTCTTTTGCTTTGTTTGATGAATAACCCCTTTAAACGGACGACCACAAGAAACCCAAATACGCAACCAAAATTTTGCTTTGTTTTTAATCGATTTCAATTCAGGATCCCACGAACGCTCCGGTTTACGCATGTTTCGTCTGACTCGCTTCTGTCTTACAACGGACAACTCAGCTGTTTTTAGACAAGATACTAATTTTAGATAATACTCATTTAACGTTTTTTTTTTATCATTAGAAGACTTCCAGCTAAGCTGTAGAAGGCGTAAAGGGGCTTGAATTGTAGCAAGTAGCATAGCTAGCTTAGAAATATAAAGCGATAGATTTATCTTATTCCAATTTCGATGGAAAACCCATTTTCGCCCTGCTTATAAAGCATTACGATTAGTACAAATCGGTAGTTGAAAAACAAACGAAATCGGTAGATGATCTAAATCGCAATGATCTTCATCGGTAGAAACGAGTAGGCCCGGAGAACAAACAACATGATCAATATTACTTTGACTGCCGGAGTGACGAAGATAAGAATATATACAAGTTTTTTCAACCAGCTTAAATTGCGGCAGCGAATCAATTATCAAATCCGAGCGAATACTCGATGACAGCAGATCAGCGTTAAAGCCCGCCACAATAAAAAAACAATAACCTTGATTTGAGACAGATTCCAAAAGTTTCTGTAATACACTGCAAGTCTTAGCGAATCTGTTAAGAGACTGAACCGATTTTTTGTCACAAGGCAAGTAAACATTTATGATCACTAAAAGATTAATCCGCACAGCCAAAATGTTAGGATCACTGTGAAAAAGCGCAGGCGAGTAGCAATCGACACTATTTCGGTTCAGAATACATGCAAGCCCGCCCGACGGCCGTCCGAAAGTAGTTCGTGCCGCCGATACGAAAGCGACATGATTAACACTTCTTTTAAGCAGGTATGTATTAGCCGACGATAATAAGTGTTCTTGCAAACAGACAATATCATAATTACATGCAAATTCGTCACTAACATGCTCTTTTCTTCTTGTATCATTTATATTGTACGAGACAGATGAAAGGGACTGCGTCATTTTCGGGCACTATTCGAAAAGTGAGACTTGCACTGGGCATTTCAAGCTGAAGGATGTATGGTCACCGTTGCATTCCGCGCATTTGGGGCTATTTCGGTGAGGCGTTTCCTTAGAGGCAGTAAGATTTCTGGAACAACGAGGACATTTATCAACAGGACTGTACAGTCCTTCATCATGTGATCTGGGGATCGGTATTTGAAGCAGCAACGGTGTACACTGATGAAATCGTACACAGGGAATATTTCGTAACCTATTTTCAGGCCGCTCTTGATGGCATTGCTTTTCGCGAATGTATCCGAAAACTCTAGCTTGATTGTTTGTGAAGGGCCGAAACGAGTGGCTTCAGCCACACCAGGGTACGAATTTAGTCCAGCAATATCAAAATCCTCAGGGATACCTCTAGCAATCCCAAGGTGACGCTTAAGCACAGTTTTAGTGGTAGCACCCCATGCGGCTGCAGTAATCGAATTGCAGAAATCCGAAATAACAGACTTCTCAATGTTAACATACAGCTTGTCACCTCTTGGGCGGACACTGGAAACTAACTCGTGACCTGACAATTGGTCTAAGAATTCCTTTCGATTTTTGGGGTTGCAAACTGTTTGGGAAAGGTTTGAAACAATCACTGTAGCATGGCTACTCGATAGTAAAGAAGCGGCAGCCCCAAGCTGGGGTAGCGGTGGAAATTGGTTGAATAAGACTCGAACTGATTTGATATAGTTTTTAGACGCAGGTTCAATTCATAGACTTTTGAGAGCAAAGCTGAGTAAGCAGAATCAAGGATAACTGGCACTTCGGGATAACTGGCACTTCGTATCAACATGTTTTTAGTTTTTATATAGAGGTTTAATCTTAACACAGACATGCATTATTAATAATAGCACTCGATAAATCATAAGGACATACACCAAGGATGCTATTAAATAAATAGATACAACAGAATTTATTTCAAATGAAACTAATTAGTGACGATACAACGCTAAACGAATAGACATTATTCTTCATGAAAGTTTGGGGGAGGGGCTGCCGTCCCTGCAACATCTCCCTCTTAATGATAAAATTTGACCAGTACTTTCCAGAAGATATTCTAGAATGGCACAAAAATGAAAATTAGCTAATTAAATGTGTGCTATTTAACAATTGTTTTTCAAACCATGAACTAGATAAAAAAATGTCAGTGTAATAATTTAAATCTTTATATTAAGAAGGAAGGCGCAGGACTAAAGCAACCCCCCTCACCCACTCTGTTGACGTGTTTTTTGATAATGTTGTTGGTTACTAAATTTACTCTTTATCAATTTACTTCGATGATGGCGATATTTATTTTGGAGGAAGGAGAGAGAGTGAAAAAGCCCCCCTCCTTGGTGTATAATTTTAAATGGTTTTTTACTTACATTTACATGAAATTGTCAATTTAAGTCAAATTAAGCTGGTGACTAGATGCAGTGATGTCTGAAGAAAAATACTCTGTGCTACTGATCTAGAAGATCAGTTCAAAGAATGGCTCTCAGCTGGCTTTTCAACTCTGATCTTGATTATAAAGTAAGGCTCATGCAATTAAATTTGTTTTCAGATATATTTTCTCAGATTTTTGGTAGTTTATTAGCATTAAAATTTAATAAATAAACTTTTAAGTTAAGTTAACCATATATATTATACACAATAGACAGAAATTTGAAAAACAGAAAGAAAGAAACAAGACACATTTCAAAACCAACACAAAACTTGAGTCTTGTCCAATTTGTTACGGTGGGAGCAGTAGTTCTGAGCTTTGGCCCTATTTTTACATTGAATAACGGTCATCAAAATGACCGAATCTATTTTAATTTTACGCTCTTGTTTTTTTTTTTGTTTTTTTTTTTTGCTAATTTGTGTGTAAAAGTCTCATCTTATCTTTTTTTTTCCTGATTTCAAAGTGTTTTTATTTGTTTTGCAAGGTTTTTTTTTGGCATTCAAATAAACATTATCAGTGCATTCATGTCTTCATTTTAAAAGATTAGATTTTATTTTAAGCATTAACAAGAAGTGTTTGGGCACAATCGTCAGTTTTGATAAAACTTAATATGATGTCTGCAGTGAAGTCGTTACTACTTTTGTGCAGCATCGCCTGGTCGGTTAATCGTGTACGAAACGAACCCTTCAGTGCTGTCCAAGATTTGTCGGTTTTTGACTGGATTGTAAGAAATGACAGTGAGTTTTTAAGTTTAAAGTTTGGATTGGCTTCAGGTGGTGACTTTTCTAGCTATATTTTTGTCAATAATAACTTGAAAATTGTATCCAATATGTGCCTTCTATTGACTGGATTGTAATAAAAAATGACCGGGAGTTTTTAAGTTTTGAAGGTACAGTTATCTAAAAGGGTTCTTTCTCTAGCTATATTATTGTATTATTCAGTGTGGACTAAGCCATATGTGGGGGTATGGTTTAGGGCTCCAGAATATGGGGGATCAAGTAAGTAGAGTAGTTGAAAGGATTTTACAGGACCAAGAAATACAGGCATGGCAGGCCCAGCGTTCAATTTCGAATTCACTGCGGCTTTATTGTCGGTCGAAGGAGATTTGGGGTGAAGTTTTATTTTTTAAGGTCGGATTGAATAAAAATGAAATAAAGTTATTAATTGAAATGAGGGCTGATAGTTTGCCACTGGACCAATGAAGAAAGTTTATCGGGAAGGAAAAGTCAAAGGCTGGTTCTTATTTTTGTCCTATGTGTGGAGGTTTAGATGAGAGCGTGTATCACATGATGTGTGAATCTGAGGAGCTGAGTGATTGGAGACTGGAAGTGTTTGGTAGGGGGGTTTATGATTTTGAGTGGTTGGTGAATGTGTGTGCGGATGAGTGTTTTATGGGTATAAGAAGCTTGGCACGATTCCTTCGTCACACGATGAATCATAGAAGTAGATTTCTTTAGGATTATGCTAGGTTATGTGCAATTTCCTTGTAATGGTTCTTTGTTTATATTTTTTGCCATGGCCTATGGGCTTTTAGCGCAAATAAATTCTATTCTATTGTCAGAAATAACTTGGCAGTTATTGTATTATTGTCAGTAATAGCATTCCATATAGGCTAATATTAGTGGTTACCATGATCTATATTTCCTTGTCCATCCACCGTGGATATGGGGAGAATAAGAAGGACTTGAAAAATAGAAAATATTGGCCTGATAATGCTTTTTTTTTACCCTCCCCAGAAAAATCTTCTGATCTAAATTCTTAAAGGACAGACTTTAACCCATTTTGTCTGTGATTCTGCTATGGTAGTAACAATTTAATTATATTGGCCTACTGTTTTTTTCTATGCTACCGATCAGTCCCCATTTTTTGACATCGGACATTTAATTCCTTTTATTTTTTATTTTACCCTCCAGATTATGAGGCCTAAAACTGGTGCTGCTACCGATATCAGTTTATTGCGAAAAGAGGCAAGTATCTAACTTCTGCGGTTTTTACGAAAATTGTTGACCGGATTGATGAATGGTCCAAAACATTTTGGAAAGCTACCTATAATTCTTACCTTAGGTAAAAAAGGCGGTTTTTGCTCTTCCATGAGCCAGAGCCTACAGCGTGGGTGGTGTGTGTTTTCTAGTCTATGTTTGAGAAGATTATATGAAGTTGTACCGCTAAGCTTTTCTTTCTTCGAGCAAGGATTCCGCTTTTGAGTGAAAGATCCTTTTCAAGATAGGGAACAAGCAGGCAGTATTTTCACTTTAAAGTGAGACTAAAATCTAGAAGTGACCTAGACGAATGACAGTTGCTGGGCCCCATCCCCAGCATATTTTCTTAGAATGGTAAATAGAAAAAGTGTTGAGATCCAAACAAGGAGCATTTTACTATAAGTCCAAAAATGTTTCCCATTTTTATAAACCATTCTGTTTTTGATTTTCTTTGCATTTGTTATTTCATTTTCTGAAATAACATGAAATGTAACTCAAAGGCTGAGTGTTGATGTTGCCACTAGTAAGAGGTTAAGTGGTGTTTTAAGTCTTAACGTTTTGTTTCTAATGATAAAATGTTAGCTTTTCAAATCAATTTTTTGCCATTTCAATTTCCCACTTCTGTTGAACACGTGGGGCGTTAAGACCAAGGAATCCCACCTAATATTGATAAATCTTGGGTTTTTATTGACATATGTGACTGACTGTGGCGAGACCCGATATATCATATCAGACTTATATCAGACTTATAAGAGTCAATTTTCACTTTCAAGACGCAGGGCTGCTGGGAGTGCATCAAATATAGTTTTTTATTTTTTAGGGACAATAACTTCTTACGCGCACTTCATATCGTTTTTCTGACTCCCAAAAAATTGCAGCGTTAATACTAACGAGTCTAAATTACTAAAGAAAACCTTATTTATATTCTAAAATAATCACAAATTAGCATTGAAGCGGAGGAATGTCATCACATTTACATCTTAAACTCTAATAGTTCTTTCATTAGTTAAAAAATTAAAGTTTACCCTATGCTCCTTTCTTAGTAGTTTCATTAGAAAGTTGTTTTTTTTTCACAAAAGTTCGTTCATGAGAGAGGGCATTTTGAATATTTAAAGGAACTGACAACTTCATTGTTGGAGTACACATTGCAAAAAAAATCATATAGCGCAGAAATAAGCGAAGTCCTGGCTCGGCTCAAAAACAAGCTGGGGTGGAATTTAGACCGGATTTTTTGATAAGCGTGCAAAATGGGCGAGGGGTGATGATTGATCCCTTATTATTGCAAAAAAATATATTGAATGGAAAACGGTGTTTGTGGAATGTCAAAGCAGTAGGATAAAAGTCAAATTTTAGCGTAGAGGGTGCTTACTGTGGGGGGGGGGCAGCCTCCTTTATATTTTGACGAAAAGCTTAAAGAAGAGAAAACGATAATAAAAACAGCCAGTGAAAAAAAATTATAGATCACAATGCGAGTATTTCGGTCAAGACCTCTTCTGCGAGTATTTCGGCTTGACCGTCCTCAGTGCAGAATAATTAACAAATACCGATAAAAATCCAAAGATAATATAAAAAGCTAAACCTTTAAACAAACAGAAAAACTAACCTTTATTTCGAGATGGTTGTCCCCCCCCCCCGGCGCCACCCGCAAAATTTCCCCCCGGGGGGGGGGGAAATATCAGTGGTGTTTGTGTGACAGGAAATATATTTCAGGATTTTTGTTTTCGTAGGAATAAGTTTATTTTTAAATACTTTTAGGGAAAAAAACTCTCAAATAAAAAGAGCAATTAAATTGCATGCAAAATGAAACAAAATACAGTAAATTTTCAACGACACGGATTCCTGGCCAAGGGATCAATTTATTTAATCAATAATATATTTAATTATTATGCATTTAATTTTAAAAGAAAATTAAATTCTAACCAAAATTACAGAAAGATCAATTGCTTCCGTAGATAATAACAGATATAGACTTGTCTTTATGCGATTTCCTACGCCTTAGAATAGTCTACAGAAGGAGTAGAGATATTAAAAAATCATCCTGCCTGCATAGATATCACGTTTTGATGTCATAACAGCCATGTAAAATGTACCTCCTTCATAACAGAACAATTCTTCCTCCCTCGAATTTGAATCCCTTATATTTTCAGATATTATAAAAATAGAATAGCGAAAGAAAAACTAAATTTAAACTTAATATCCAGCTGCCATATTAACCCTCTTTCTTTTAAGTGTCATATTCAACTAAATAAAATGAACAGGTTAAAAAAAATCGTCACAATAGAATCTTATCAAATAGTTTGTGATAAAAAAAAACTGGAAGTAAAAAGTGAATTGGACCAATATTCACCAAAACTAAAAATAGAATTCTCATGATAATTGCTACACAGGCATTATTGACTTTTTTTGCTTCTAAATATATAAAATTCTTTCAGTTTATTGTTAGCCACTCAAAGCTAAAAATCTGAGAAAATTTGCCTGATTTTTGAAAAAAGGTGAAACACCCCCCAAAGAGCAAGCGTCTTATTGAAAGTCCCTTTATTAGATAAATCATATCAGAGAACCCTGCTATGGAGGTTTCAAGCTCCAATTTTGAAAATGTGGAATTTCGTATTTTTTTTTTCAGAAGAAACATCGTCGATGCATGTTGATTTGTTTTGTTTTTCACAGGGGCGAGTGTATCAAACCATATGTCCAAGATAATTAGGAGGGAGCTCATTCAAATGTAAATTTAAAGCTCTTTTTTAAGTGACCATACAGATTGGGCCAGGGGAAAGTCTTGTTTTCTTGCTATTTTAGGGCACCAAACTACGACTTTACCCTGAAGAGGACGAATTTGTAATCAATTTAAAATTCGGAGAAGTTAATTGATTTAAAAGTATCAATAACTGTATTTTAGGCTTTCCAGTTGCAAAAGAAGTAATGCCACACGGTGGCAGTACTAGATTTAACAAAGTAGATTCGCTTTACTTGTAATAAAAATAGGCTATGTTTGGGGATTGGTAATTGCGTATCAGCTTTAATTAGGGGGGGGAGTGAGGCATTGTTTAGGTGGGAGTAGGGTAGATTCCTAAAAACGTACATTCTAATGGACAAACTGCTTCCTCTTCATGAGGCTTCGATAAATGAGAGGTAGGGGGGAGTAGGAATTAATTAAATTGCTTTTCTATTTAGCTAATATGTTATATTCCCATATTTACCAGCACAGAGGTGGAAAATGCAAGGCAGGTCATCATCAGCCCCGCCAGGAAATTTCTTTCGGATGGCAAATACTGCTAGGAACTTAGTTTTGAGCAATTTTAAATGGTGTTGTTTTCTTTTTCTATTTATACGAAGTACTTTAAAGTACCTTATTTTAGTTGAAAAATCTTTTCTATTTGTTTAATTACATTTCATGAAACTGTAAAGTTTTATGAATACAATACTTTTGGTAAACGATAAACATTCCAATGATCTCTGTTTGGATTTTGAGTGGTAATCAGACAGTTCGTGGTATCAAACTGTAAGTAAGGAGCGACCCGGCTCAATAATAACCGAAACACTAAAAACCAGAATTTTCATACCAATAAGTATATGAAAAGAATTGGCTTATTATGCTGATTCCAAATATATAAGTTTAATTAAGTTTAGTTTTACCCATCAAAAGCTACGACCCTGAGAACATTTATCTGATTTATGAAAAAAGGGTGAAAGATTCCTTCGAAGTCATAGAATTCTTATGAAAATCGGATTCAGCGTATCAAAGAAGCCTACTGTAGAGGTTTCAAGCTCATATCAGCAAAAATGTTTAATTTTGTAATTTTTGCCGAAGAAAGATCACGGTTGCGTGTTTATTTGTTCCTTCTTTTTTTTCCATGGGTGATCGCATCGATCCAGCGGGCCTAAAACGTTGAGAAAGGGCTGATTCTAACGCAAATGAAAAGTTCTAATACCCTTTTTAAGTAACCAAAGAAATTGGAGGGCAAATAGGCCCCTTCCCATGCCATGTTTTCCCATATCCGATGAAAATTATTCATCGGAATTTTTCGAGGGGAGAGAGGAGGACGAATTTTCGACTGGAAGTATTTTGCACGGGGGGAATTTTTCATGGAGAGGGAAGCTCCCAGGGGGGGGGGTGAAATTTTCAGGGGAATCTTGCACTGGGTGAATTTGCCAGAGTTCCTATACTAAATTTCTTTATATGTCTTGCTTTTGCTTTACCGGTTCAATTTTAACCGTAGATGTTAAGGCTAATTGTCCGAGGCAAATGTTCGCTAGGATTGAATTGCCCAGAGGATATTTCTGTGGGAAGGGGGATTTTTCCGTTGAGTAGGAGCCAAGTATCATGGCGCTATTTAAAAAAAACGAGCAGAAATTAAATAAATTTTTTTTAACGGTAAGTAAGGAGCAACATTGAAACTTAAAACGAAGAGAAATTATTACGTATATGAGGGAGTTGCCCCCTCCTCAGCACCTTACGCTAAAGTTTAAGTTTTGTCCCAATTCTTTAAAAACAACTGAAACACAAGGGCCATTTGATTAGAACCATAGGTAGCTTTTTTTTAAAGGGCCGGAAAACTGTAGCGTGAAGAGCGAGGTGTTGAGGAAGGGGGCAACCCCCCTAATATACGTAATAATTTCTGTTTGTTTTAAGTTTTAATGTTGCTCCTTACTTTCAGTTGAAAAAACTTTTTTTTTAATGAAGCTTAGGGACAAACAAATTTTCTAAAGGCAATGGAAAAAATATGTCAATTAATGTAAGAGTATATAAAAATGAAAAAAAGTAATTAATTAAAAAACAATAGCCTATCCTACTTACAAAACTAAGATATAAACTCCCAGCATTCAGTTCTGTTGAGCAATACCAAAGAGTTGGATGGATATTTTTTAACAATATCGACAATTTTGAACTTGGTTATCAAACACCAAAATATTTAATGCTTTTAGACTCAATTGCTTATAAAAAGTAACGCATTATCAAAGTAGTGTGTTCAAAGTAAAACATTATAATTAAAATGAAGAAAATCGAGCCAAAATTTTTAATTCAACATTTTTAGAATACCAAAAACCAATATATTTGACAGTTTTTTTTTTATTTTTTATTAACAAATGGGTAAAAAAAAACATACAGATCTTCATATAATGCTAACAAAACAAAACTGCATATAATACCAACAATACCAAAATAGGTCCCAACGCATATTAGCGTGTTTGGGATGACCCAAAAAAAGGAACACTTCAACTTCTTATACACTAATACACTTCCATATATTTGACACCTTTATGCTTCAGAAGTGTAAAAAATTAAATATTTTTCAAAGTGACAACTAGATAAATATAATTACTCCTGGAACAGAAAAATAAATAATAATAAAACAAAAAAAAAAACGTATCTGTTAAGGGGGAAAATACAAAAATTCCCAGCATTCCGTTCAGGGGAAACATTTCTGATTATAGCTTCATATATCAGCTCATGGGTACTCTTACAATGCAAGCAAAAGTTGACGGCATATTTTTACCGAAATTGCCCCTTATTAAGTTGTATTCCTTGTATTTTCTATGATTAAACAAACTTTCTTGTGTACTAATAGCTGCACTAATTACTAATGAACAAATACATATCTAGGATCATAGGCAGCGCAATAGCGCTGCCTAAGGAGAGAACAATGTTGGCACAATGTATTATTTATTTTTTGGGTCTTGGTGTTAGACCATGGCACTTCGTATCGAAGGAGTTATTGTGCCCTTTTTAATAGTCGAAAATGATTGGAAGGCAACTAACACCCCTTACACGCCCACCTTTTCCCCAAACACATCCAATCAAAATTTTGAGATAGCCATTTCGCTCAGCGTAATTGATTTCCAGATAGAACTTATGTTTTTGAGGAGGACACTCCCCCACAGCCATCAGGGCAAGGGTTGTAAGTTATGCCCTGGGGGCATATAAGGTTTTTATAGAAAGCATTGTCGTAGAAACTTCAAAAAAGGCTCGTTCGATTGGAAATTCAAAGGGCTAGTACTCTTTTTAATAGTCGTAACTGATTGGAGCGCAACTAACCCCTCCTCTCACGCCCACCTTTTCCCCAAACACATTCAATCACAATTTTGAGATAGCCATTTTGTTCAACGTAGTTGAAAGTTCTTGACATTAGGTCTTTGAGGATGACGACCCCCCCCCCACAGCCCTCGGGGTAAGGGTTGTATGCTATGCCCTGGGGGCATGTAAGGTTTCTTATGTTGTAGTCGTAGAAACTTCAAGAAGGGCGCATTTGATTGAAAATTGAAATGGCTAGTGCCCTTTTTAATAGTCGAAAGTGATTGGAAGACAACTAACACCCCTTCCACGCCCACCATTTCTCCAAACACATCCAATAAAAATTTTGAGATAGCCATTTTGTTCAAAGTAATTGCAAGGTCTGGAAATTATATCTTTGAGGATGAGACTCCCCCCACAGTCCTTAGGGTAAGGGTTGTTAGTTATTTCCTGGGGGCCTATAAGGTTTTTATTGAAAGCTTTGTCGTAGAAACTTAAAAAAGAGCTCATTCGATTGGAAATTCAAAGGGCTAGTGCCCTTTTTAATAGTCGAAAGTGATTTGAGGACAACTAACCCCCCTCTCACGCAAACCTTTTCCCCAAATACTTCCAGTCAAAATTTTTAGATAGCCATTTTGTTCAACGTAGTTAAAGGTTTTAGAAACTAGGTCTTTGAGGATGATAACCGCCTCAGAGCCCTCAGGGCAAGGGTTGTAAGTTATATACAGGGGCACATAAATTTTTATAGATAGTGATGTTGTTGGAACTTCAAAAAAGGCTCATTCAATTGGAAATTAGAAGGGCTTGTGCCCTTTTTTAATAGTTGAAAGTGATTGGAGGATACCTAACATCCCTTGCACACCCACCATTTCCCCAACACATCCATTCAAAATTTTGAAATAGCCATTTTGTTCGACGTAATTAAAAAGTCTGGAAATTATATTTTTGAGGATGACAACCCCCCCCCCCACATCCTCAGGGCAAGGGTTGTAAGCTATGCCCTGGGGACATGTAAGGTTTCTTATAAAAAGTGTTGTCGTAGAAACTTTAAGAAGGGCGCATTTGATTGGAAATTGAAATGGCTAGTGCCCTTTTTAATAGTCGAAAGTGATTGGAAGGCAACTAAAACCCCTTCCACGCCCACCATTTCTCCAAACACATCCAATAAAAATTTTGAGATAGCCATTTTGTTGAAAGTAGTTGAAAGGCCGGGAAATTATATCTTTGAGGATGACACTCCCCCCACAGTCCTCAGGGTAAGGGTTGTTAGTTGTGCCCTGGGGGCCTATAAGGTTTTTATTGAAAGCTTTGTCGTAGAAACTTGAAAAAGGGCTCATTTGATTGGAAATTCAAAGGGCTAGTTCTCTTATTAATAGTCGAAAGTGATCTGAGGGCAACTACCCCCCCCCTCTCACGCCCACCTTTTCACCAAATACGTCCAATCAAAATTTTTAGATAGCCATTTTGTTCAATATAGTTAAATGTTTTAGGAATTAGATCTTTGAGGATGATAACCCCCTCAGAGCCCTCGGGGCAAGGGTTGTTAGTTATGGCCAAGGGGCACATAAGGTTTTTACGATAGTGATGTTGTTGGAGCTTAAAAAGGGCTCATTCAATTGGAAATTAGAAGGGCTTGTGCCCTTTTTTAATAGTCCAAAGTGATTGGAGGATAACTAACATCCATTGCAAACCCACCGTTTCCCCAACACATCCAATCAAAATTTTGAGATAGCCATTTTGTTCGACGTAGTTAAAAAGTCTGGAAATTATGTTTTTGAGGATGACACTCCCCCCACAGCCCTCAGGGCAAAGGTTGTAAGCTATGCCCTGGGGGCATATCAGTTTTTTTTTATAGAAAGTATTGTTGTAGAAACTTCAAAAAGGAAACATTCGATTGGAAATTGAAACGGCTAGTGCCCTTTTCAATAGTCGAAAGTGATTGGATGGCAAGTAACCCCCCTCTCACGCCCATCATTTCCCCAAACACATCCAATCAAAATTTTGAGATTGCAATTTTGTTCAACGTAGTTGAAAGGTCGGGAAATTATGTCTTTGGGGATGACATCCCCCTCACAGCCCTCAGGTCAAGGGTTGTAAGTTATACTCTGGGGCATATAAGGTTTTTATTGAAAGCGTTGTCGTAGAAACTTCAAAAAGGGCTCATTCGATTGGAAATTGAAAGGGATAGTGCCCTTTTTAATAGTCGGAAGTGATTGGAGGGCAAATAACCCCCTCTCATGCCCACCATTTCCCCAAACACATCCAATCAAAATTTTGAGATAGTAATTTTCTTCAACGTAGTTGAAAGTTATGGAAATTGGGTCTTTGAGAATGACAACCCCCCCCCCCAGCCCTCAGGGCAAGGATTGTAAGTTATGCCCTGGGGGCATATAAGGTTTTTATTGAAAGCGTTGTCGTAGAAACTTCAAAAGGGCTCATTTGGTTGGAAATTGAAAGGGCTAGTGCCTTTTTATTAGTTGAAAGGGGTTAGAAAGCAACTAACACCCCTCTCCCGCTCACCGTTTCCTCAATCACATCCAATCAAAATTTTGGGATAGCCATTTTATTTAACGTAATTGAAAGTTCTGGAAATTAGGTCTTTGAGGATGACAACCCCCTCACAGCCCTCAGGGCAAGGGTTGTAATTTATGCTCTTGGGGCATATAAGGTGTTTATAGAAAGCGTTGTCATAGAAACTCAAAAAGGGCTCATTCGATTGGAAATTGAAAGGGGTAGGGCCCTTTTTAATAGTCGAAAGTGATTGGAAGGCTTGACATTTTTATAGTAAAGATCAACGTGGGTACAATGTATTATTATTATTTTTTCCTTTTTTTTTGTTTAGACGAGGCCACTTCGTAACGAAGGAGTTGTTTTAGGAACTTCGAAAAGGGCTCATTCGATTGAAAACAGAAAGGGTTAATGTTCTTTTTAATAGTCGAAAGTGATTGGAGGGAAATTAATCCCCTCCCACGCTCACCCTCTCATTATAAACTCATCCCATTATGTTTAAAAACTAAATGTTGCCATAAGATTAAATCGAAATGCCCTGTGTTAATGCTAATTCCCAATAAGGCATCTCAGCAGTATCCCTAGAACAACTGAGGATATCCTGATCAACAAATGAGCAGTATCCCAAGAAAATTATGTTCAAATTTTCGGGGCTATTTCTGCTCTTAAAATTTATCCAAATCAAAATAGCGTAAGTGTATCGATGGTATCAATGAAATTAAACAGATTTTTTTTTGCGAATGGTTTCAAGTTTTCTATTACAGGTCAACTAGTGGAGGTATGAAACTAAATTAAACACTACTATTTGTATCCAGATGTTTAAAGGGTGTATGTTGTTAAAAATTTCTGAAAATTTTTCTCCTGCATACGAATAGATGGCCAAACTATTAAGTCTTAAAAAAACGAAAAGATTTAAAGAATTATTTTCTTTTTCCCTGAAAAGACTATGTCAATATAAAACGAACAGAAATTAATTAAAAATTTTTTCCACAAATTAAGTTTTTCAAAGAAAAGTATAGAACTCCATTAAACCAAAAATGAGCAAAAATAAAGTCAAATAATCTACCAAACATGAAGCTACCACAAATCAGCATCGATAAATAAAGGAAACCCAAATTGAACAGAAATTACGAAAAATAACCGAGTCAAACTCAAAATGAGCAGATATTGATATGAGTATGGCTCCAATCCCCTATGCCTTCCCAAAGCCAGAAGATAATTTGCACTTTACTGAAAAAAAAATACAAATGAATGTGCAATATCAGTTTAATAAACATATAGGCCTACTGTTATTTAGTAATCAAAATATTAATATTATTTGATTTATCAAAGTTATAAAAGTAAAAAATATCAGTTCAACTTCATCAGTTTAACTTCAAACGAACATAAACGACTACAAACTGGAGTAGAGTGGCTACCCTTGAGAGTAGTCTGAGGAGTCCTCGCCATAAAATTTTCAAAACCTAAGAATAAAGCTATGTTTTTTTATTTTCTTCCTTCTGACAATACTCCTAATTATTCTCTAGTAATATACTACATTATTAACAAACGACTGTCACAAGCTATCAAAGTCGAATTTGCATTCCACATCAAACAGTGTCAAAATCAAGCGATATAGCATTAACATAAAGTGAATCAGAGAGAGGTAACATAAAACAAATAACTTAATAATTCCTATTTCCTAAAACCACACTGGCTAAGCATGGTAATACGAAGAATCGCCAAGAAACAAATTGATTTATTGTCGGTGAAAAAAATAAGGTGGGGGATGCAAATTTTTTTTTTCATTGCTTAGCTTAGATTTTTACCCTTTTATAATAAAGAACCTGGCGTCACTTTAGAGTCTCAAAATACAATTTGCAAGGGAAGCGGTGTTTAGAAAGAGAATTAAATGACCTATCCACTGGTGCATTCACCTTCTACCTTTCTAAGTAATGGAAAAAACCCAAATTTACCGAGAATACTACTTACCCGTCCTCAGTGCACAAACGAAAATAGGCAAAACTGAAAACAAAGCAAAAATAAAACTGAAGAACCACCTTTTCATTTCAACGGTAGAAAGGGGAATGGATAAAAGAACAACCTATTTTGAATGGCAGATAAAATTTTCTTTTGAAAGCTCATTTTGTTTAAAGCTTTCTTAAAAGCTAATTAACGTTCTGAATTTGAAGTAGACCTATCTGAATTTTCATCCTGCTGTGGAATTTGATGAGCTGCAAAATATGCGAAAAGTAAGGATTCGCCGGATATTGCAGAGAATTGTTAATATGACCAAGATAGGTTTCCCCAGCATCTCTTTTAAGGGCTACTTTTTGGTGGATATATTTCTTGATTTCAACTGCCCTCCTGAAATCTTATGCGAGACCAAAGTGAGGGCAATGATAGGGGGTGGTCGGATTTTCATCAAGATCAGTAGAAGGGGGGGTTCTACTCCGGAATGAACCACGTGGTTAATGGGGTCAATGACCTCTTTCTCCAGGTGTGTTTTTGGCACGCTCTCAGCGAATGTTATGATCCAGAAATAGTATTTGTTGTTGTTTCCGAGGCAAATGTCAAGGTCAATGTTGTTGTTGTTGTTTTGGGCACCCTCCCAGCGAATGCCAAGGTCAATGTTGTTGTTGTTGTTTTTGGCACGCTCTCAGCAAATGTCAAGGTGTCCGGAAATAGGAAACAGGTTTTGTTGTTGTTGTTGTTTTGTGCACGCTCTCAGCGAATGTTATGATCCAGAAATAATATTTGTTGTTGTTTCCGAGGCAAATGTCAAGGTCAATGTTGTTGTTGTTGTTGTAAGTGCACGCTCTCAGCGAATGTTATGATCCAGAAATAGTATTTGTTGTTGTTTCCGAGGCAAATGTCAAGGTCAATGTTGTTGTTGTTGTTTTGGGCACCCTCCCAGCGAATGCCAAGGTCAATGTTGTTGTTGTTGATTTTGGCACGCTCTCAGCAAATGTCAAGGTGTCCGGAAATAGGAAACGGGTTTTGTTGTTGTTGTTGTTTTGTGCACGCTCTCAGCGAATGTCATGGTGTCCAGAAATAGGAAACAGTATTTGTTGTTGTTGTTGTTTTGGGCACGCTCTCAGTGAATGTCAAGGTGTCCAGAAATAGGAAACAGTGTTTGTTATTGCTGTTCAAGCCAAATGTTATGAGTTTCCAAGGTAACAGTTAGATCACGTGTTTCCTTCTCAGCCAATCAGCGAGTCAGTTACATAACCTTTCTCAGCCAATCAGAGGGCTGGTTACATATTAGCGGCGGAGTGAATATAAGGAAAAGGATTTTTGCTATAGTTTTATTAGTCTGTGAATAGAATTCACTAAGTTTTTAGTTAGCAGTGTAATAACATGAGTGAACAAGTTGAGTTAGAAATATCCTTTTATTGCAACTGTTCTATTTGTAAAGGACATTTTCATGATTTTGAGTATTCACATGAACCTACTGAATGTTTAGATAGCTTAGAGGCAGAGACAGATGAGAAGAATCTGGAGGAAACGAGAAGAAAAATTATACGTGACATGGAGAGAAATTTATACCGAATTGCAAGTAAGCTCAGATAAAAGAAGGATGGATATGATAGAAAAGGAGGATCAAAAGAAGAGACTGATAAAAGAGGGCATTCTCTATAGTGTAAAAGACAGCAGTGAAAACCCAAAGAAAAATGTGTATAGTGCAAGATATAACTCGGATTATTATGATGATTATGCTCCAAGAGAAGAGAAAAAGTGGCCCTTTAAGAGACAACATAAGAGGTCATTCTACGAAAAGGATTTTAAACAACGGAAACCAGTATAGGCTGAAATAAAGGACAAGATAGAAAATAATGGAAGGTTCTTCAAATGCAAGCCCGGCAACGTTTGATGTGAGTTCAAATAATATGTCTTTTCAGTGTGTTTTCCATCCAAAAATATGTAAAATATGATGAACTTGTCACTCCAATAAGTTTATCGCTAAACATAACTTTACAGAAAATTTGAGTTTGAACAATTATTCGTTATTATTTCATCATATCTTTGATTTAGTCTGGTAGCTCTTTACTTTTAGTTGAAAAGTGTCCTTTTGTGGGAAAGAGTTTTTGTCACTCTAATAAGTTTATCACTAAACATAAGTTTACGTTTGAACAATTATTCGTTATTATTTCATCATATCTTTGATTTAGTAGCTCTTTACTTTTAGTTGAAAAGTGTCCTCTTGTGGGAAAGAGTTTTTGTCACTCTAATAAGTTTATCGCTAAGCATAACTTTACAGAAAATTTAAGTTTGAGCAATTATTCGTTATTATTTCATCATATCTTTGATTTAGTCTGGTAGCTCTTTACTTTTAGCTGAAAAGTGTCTGTTTTTCTCTTTCTCAAATTAAAACAGTTTTAAGCAAAAAGAGATTACTGTTTATTAAGCTTGTGGATTCGTAACCTGTATTTGCCGGAGAACCGGTGAAACGGGGTTATTTCCAAAAATAATTACCAACAATATATTTAGGACATTGGTGAAAGGAGGGGGGGGGCTGACATGCCTCAATTCTATCACCATTATTGTAAAATGAAAACAAAGTGTTTGCATGAAAAGTAAGGTTAGGTTGGGATGTCTATGAATAAGCCTTTTTTTCTTTTAATTAATTGAAATAGCATTTGATTTCTGAGTTTAGTAAATTTTTATTTTTTGCTTTACTGAAAATGCTGGCGTAGGGGGACTTTCTTAGTGATAAATTCTTTTCTAGACAAAATTATGGTTCGTGTGGATGGTGATACTAATTTTCCTTCTTTTTAAAAAAGGGGCAAATTATTTTGAAACTAATTTTTTCTCTTCTTTTTAAGGCAAATTGTGAAGAATGCCCGTCACCACCACCCAGTAAGAGAGCAAAGGCTAATAATGCGGGCCCTGCGAAGGCTACTGTCATGCAATATGGTCGCTGGCCGAAGCCTCCTAAACAAGTGATGCCTACCCAAGCCGTATTGGAATGTGACATCGCTAGCACATCCGCTCTCCTTGGACCTCTAATAGCTGCCCCATCAACGATAGGTCAGGAGGTTACCCTCCAGCATGCTATGTCAGATCCTTCCGACATCCAAGCCCAGACGGATTATGCAAATGTAAGCATTTTTTCCTACCTATCTATTTCTTCCAATGTTTTTTTCTTTTTCAATCCCAATATAAACTTATCTCAGCGGGATATTAACCCCTCGCCCCCCAAAGGAATTTTCAGTGAAAAACTCAAAAATATAGCTCTTAATATGGTTTTTCAGTGTTTTTTCTAACGAAAATAAGCAAAATACGACGAAATTACGTTCCCATGGTTCTAATTCATATCCTTCAATTAGGGAGGTCAAGGCTTGGTACGAAAAAGGAATTTTCAGTGAAAGACTCACAAATATAGCTCTTAATATGGTTTTTCAGTGTTTTTTCCAACGAAAATACGCAAAATACGATGAAAATGCATTCCCATGGTTCTAATTCATATCCTTCAATTAGGGAGGTGAGGGCTTGGCAAAAAAAATGGAATTCTCAGTGAAAAACTCAAAAATATAGCTCTTAATATGGCTTTTCAGTGTTTTTTCCAACGAAAATAAGCAAAATATGATGAAAATGCATTCCCATGGTTCTAATTCGTATCCTTTAATTATGAAAAAACTTGAAACAGTGATTTTGCGATAAGCCTTCAGCTGCAATTTACACCAAAAGGACAAGATACTTATCAAAAGCATGAAAATTAAAAATGTAAAATGTATATTTCAAAGAAATAATAGCCTTCTTAATAATTTAAAATCGATAAACCATGGAAAGTGGTTTTCTTTAGTATTGTTTGTGAATGATTAAAAGATGATGAGTGACAGAAAACATTTTGAAACTAAACAAAACTTTAAATTTGGTAAATTGTCAAATGTTGTCAAAATGTAATTTTTTCCTGAAATTGAAACCTCTTAGTTTAACTCAGGTATTGAACCTTTGGTAGATATATTGGTTCGAAAATAAACTATTCCCGTAAAATCTGAACTAATATAGGTTTTCCGCAGGAAACTCTAGTTTTTGATCATCGTGTTCTCAATCTTTTAGGATGTATGGCATGGTTGGGGCCATTCTTATTTGCCATCTGAATAATGTGTTACATCCAAATACTACCCTTTTATTTTTTGAAATGTCTATAATATGAATAATGCCTCATATCTATGATTTAGTCTGGTAGCTCTTTACTTTTAGCTGAAAAGTGTCCTCTTGTGGGAAAGAGTTTTTGTCACTCTAATAAGTTTATCGCTAAACATAACTTTACAGAAAATTTAAGTTTGAACAATTATTCGTTATTATTTCATCATATCTTTGATTTAGTAGCTCTTTACTTTTAGTTGAAAAGTGTCCTCTTGTGGGAAAGAGTTTTTGTCACTCTAATAAGTTTATCGCTAAACATAACTTTACGGAAAATTTAAGTTTGAACAATTATTCGTCATTATTTCTGTTCATCTTTGATTTAGTCTGGTAGCTCTTTACTTTTACTCGAAAAGTGTCCTCTTGTGAGAAAAAGTTTTTTGTCACTCTAATAAGTTTATCGCTAAACATAACTTTACAGAAAATTTAAGTTTGAACAATTATTCGTTATTATTTCATCATATTTTTGATTTAGTCTGGTAGCTCTTTACTTTTAGTTGAAAAGTGTCCTCTTGTGGGAATGAGTTTTGTAGTGTCCTCTTGTGGGAAAAAGTTTTTGTCACTTTAACTAGTATTCATTGGACATAAGTTTACGTTTGAACAATTATTCGTTATTATTTCA
>JAQQPU010015273.1:0-14261 GCA_029168905.1 Artemia sp. Kazakhstan ARC1039
ATAAATAATTGTTATACCTTTTAAAATGGCTTTACGGGGTTTGAGGGGCTCTGTTGTTCTAAGCCGTTTGATTTTTTCTTTACATGGTGTTCGTTCAAAAAGCGAGGATTTCTGTTAAATAAATAATTGTTATACCTTTTAAAATGGCTTTACGGGGTTTGAGGGACTCTGTTGTTTTAAGCCGTGTGATTTTTTCTTTTATTCCGTGTGATTTTTTCTTTACATGATGATCGTTCAAAAAAGAGAGGTTTTAAGCCGTGTGATTTTTTCTTTTATTCCGTGTGATTTTTTCTTTACATGATGTTCGTTCAAAAAAGCGAGGATAATAAATAATTGTTATACCTTTTAAAAGAGCCTTACAGGGTTTAAGGGGCTCTGTCGTTTTATTCCGTGTGATTTTTTCTTTACATGGTGTTCGTTCAAAAAGCGAGGATTTCTGTTAAATAAATAATTCTTATATTTTTTTTTCCGTTCAATTGAAAGCGAGGATTTCTGTTAAATAAATAATTGTTATACTTTGATTTTGCCCATGCTATCCCAAGTATCTGTCAATAGATGTCGACGGAGAATTTATTCATTCTTATACCTAGATTTTCTCTATGCTAACCTATCTATCCAATATTTGATGTATGTAAATCCTTTTCTTACATCTCCGATGTTTTAATAGACATTCTAAACGTTCGATATGCTAGCTTACTCTAAAAATAATGAACACATAACAATGTAAGGTATAATATATTTTTAATGAAATATTGTCATGTAGAATTGAACAACTTTGGACATTTTGAATCTGTTCCATAAAATGCTTCACCATGAACTCTCTTGATAGTATAGCTATTGTCTTCTCTTAGTTCGTAATCAGTAGAATAATCATTATTCCATTTTGACTCATACACAATTTTTATAGGTGTGTCATCGACAGGGTCAATATGCTTTTCGTCTTTGGTATTATTTGATTCATTGACTGTTTGATCAATGGCAGTAACGTTTGCTGGTACTTTGTTTTTCATCGATTCATCTTTATATTTTCAAATATACAAATATTTTCATAATTTCTTGAATGAAATTTCGGTATTGTGTATCCAAGAGATGACTTCAAGAAAGAAATTGTTACTTACTGAGAATTTTTTCATAATTTCTTGAATTAAATTTCTACATCGTGTATCTAAGTCATGTAAACAATAAGGAGTTGTTACTTACTTAGAATTTTGTCATAATTTCTTGAACGAAATGTCTTTGTTTATCCAGCAGGTGAATTCAAGAAAGAATTTGCTACTTACTTACAATTTTTTCATAATTTCTTTAATGAAAATTTCTGTATTGTGCATCCAAGAGGTGACTTCAAGAAAGAATTTGTTACTTACTTACTTACAATTTTTTTTTCATAGTTTCTTAAATGAAGTTTCTGCATTGTGTATCCAAGAGGTGACTTCAGGAAAGAGTTTGTTACTTGTTTACAATAGAACTATTCTAAAGAACAAAGACGGGTTAAGCTTAAAGATATTTATTGCTTAAATGTATTAACAGATTTTTTTTTGAGAAAAAAAAACGACAACAAATGTTTACATAAAAATAGTACTTAGAGTTCACTCTTAAACATCCACAAACGATGGTCCCATGATATAGAATAGTTTTTAACATGTCTTATGGATTTATCACGATCAGGTATGTTCTTAGGTATCCACTGTGCGAAGAACCTAACCTCGTCTTCAGGACGGTGATAACCCCCCTCAAATTTAGGACACTTAAACTCTTCTAGATTGAAAAGTGGAATCCTAGGGTCACACTTTTGAATTAAAACTTTATCTGTAGGTACATTGCCCTTTACGTAGAGTGATTCAACTCCGAAAAAGCTGCAAATTTCACTGACTTCCTCCTGGACATTTCTCAGTTCCTGACCAGTATTATTAAGTGGTGTAATCACTCTATCATAGAATCTCAGTCTGTTTATGTAACGTAATGTAGTACTCCACAGGCTTTTATCATACTCAAACAGATTATAGTTCACTAACCAATGATAACAGTCAATTTCTTCGAGATCCATAGACAATAATAAAAAAGCACATTCGAATATAACACCACAAGATGATTTTTTCAAACTGATAAATTCGGTGTCATACAGTCCTATCATCTTGGAGGCTATTAATGTAGTTGTTAAGTAGAGAAATACTTCATCAAACTTTTATACCTTCGCTCAAGGTTGAACGGAGTTATGACTAGTGAGATGAGTCTTAAAACCATCTGAATTCATTGTGGAGAGGAGTCATAAAACCCTTGGAAGTCATTGCAGGGAGGAGTCATTGAACTCCCGGTAACTGATAAATTCTGTGTCATACTGTCCTATCATCTTGGAAGTTATTAATGTAGTTGTTAAGTAGAAAAATACTTCATCAAACTTTTATATCTTCGCTCAAGGTTGAATGGAGTTATGGCTAGGGGGATGAGTCCTAAAACCATCTGAATTCATTGGAGGGAGGAGTCATAAAACCCTCCAGGAACCTAACACCCATGAACATCTAAAAAACTATGTCTGAAAACTCAAACAGCTAATTAAATATTTAATTCATGATTTCAGGCACGTAAGGCTCAATAGTAACCGAAACTCTAAAAAACGGAATATTGATACCAATAGATACAACAAAAATGTTCCTTTAGTAGCTATGCAATTAGGCTAAAAATGACATATCCCAAATCATAGGTTTCAGACAACACACACCAACGAAAGACTAAGAAATCTAGCTCAGAAAAGTCAAAAATAGCAAACCACTCGTCCCAAATCATAAGTTTCAGACAACACACACCTATGAAAGGCTAAGAAATCCAGCTCAGAAAAGTAAAAAAATAGCAACCCACACATCCCAAATCATAGATTTCAGACAACACACAGCAACGAAAGACTAAGAAATCTAGCTCTGAAAAGTTCAACTAGCAAACTACACATCCCAAATCATAATTTTCTGACAACACACACCTATGAAAGGGTAAGAAATCCAGCTCAGGAAAGTCAAAAATAGCAAACCACCCATCCCAACTCATAGATTTCAGATAACACATACCTATGAAAGACTAAGAAATCCAACTCCGAAAAGTCAAAAATAGCAACCCATACACCCGAAAACATAAGTTTCAGACATCATTCACCTACGAAAGACGGGGGCCCGGGAAGGGCCTTTGAGGGTCTGAGGGGACCCTTGAGGGCTCGGTGGTCCTTTGGGAGCTTGGGGGACCTTTGAGGACCGGGGGCTTCCTTCAGGGTTGTGGTGGGGGGATCGGAGCCCTTTTGGGTTGTGGTAAGGGACCTCACAACACTGTTCAAATGGAACTTGTGTATTATAACGACCACAGAGTTTCACCCTCAAATCCTCTTCTAAAATCATCTTTAAAAATGTCTCTAACTGTTTCGCGGAAATAATTTCCTAAAATAATAATTTGTTCTGAAAAGATATGATAAAGCCTTAAAAAGTATTATAATGGGGGACTCAGGAGCCATTAGTCGTATGTTTTACCCGAATATTTAACAAGTACCATTTTTCCACACCAGCCACAAAACTCAATTCCTCCTAGAATTATTTAAACTAAATAGTTACCCCTGCCTAGCACAGAAAGTTCAGAAAGACACAATAGCCTTATTTAGTCACTAATTACCCCTTTTTTGCATTCAGTCATTTCTCGTTAAATTGACAATACTCTCCAAAACATCACTTGTGTATTATACAGTACATAATCATGGTATCTCCTCTAATTCGCAAAATCCCATTACCCCTTTTTTTGCAAAGGTTAATCAAACATCTCCGATTGTAAAAGCATTAAAAAATTTTCCAATCACTAATTACCCCTTTTTTGCATTCAGTCATTTCTCGTTAAATTGACAATACTCTCCAAAACATCACTTGTGTATTATACAATACATAATCATGGCATCTCCTCCAATTCGCAAAAATCCCATTGCCCCTTTTTTTGCAAAGGTTAATCAAACATCTCCGATTGTAAAAGCATTAAAAAATTTTCCAATTACTAATTACCCCTTTTTGAAAAACCACACGGAATCAGGCAACTGAGTCTCTCAAATCCCCTAAAGCTCTTTTAAAAGATACAAAAACTACTTATTTAACACAAAATACAGGCGAGCAAATAACATGGGAATTCCTATACACGCAAGCAAATAACTGAGTTATTTTTACGTCACAATTTTCAACTTAAAATCATTCTAATTATAGCATCCCATTCTTCATGCTTTAATTACTCGTTACGCTTTCTTAACCATCGGAAGTTTAACCTACGTAAATTAAGTTATAGACAATACTGGTTTCGTCAGAAAAACTTGTCCTTAATCAACGTCATAGAAGGATTACCCATAGAACCGGTATTGCGTAAATCTCTTGGCAAAGATGTAATGTAGAATAGGACTACCAGAAAAACCTGTTTGTACGGGGCGTACGCAAAGTATAAGGTTGATTACTACTGTAACCGGCCAGCAAGATTGGGGGTTTCGGCTACCATCTTCTGTTAGAACTTAGATTCAGATTTACTTTTAAGGATTTTACTTGGGAGGAAATTGATTTTCTTGAATGGGGCAGTCCTCACCCATAATCTTCTCAAAACAGTGTTTATGATCGCCACTGCTTTGAAACGCAGAAATAAAATTGCATTTAAACATTTAAACTGGATACTGTAGTATCAATATTTAATTTCAGTTCCGCTGTAAAGTAGAATATTAGTATAAAATCAAAATTCTTGACCTCGTTACTGGAGCTGTCTCGTTATTTAAGCTGTTTTTGAAGACATAAGTCAATTAATTAGAGTAAGTAGGTAATCACACGATCACATTGGCCCACTTCAGATTGTATTCAAAATACTGTTTTCATTAATATTTATTTTTAATAGTATTTTCTTTGCGACATTTCCTTGTGTTAAAAAACATTTTTTTTCATTGGAGGAGGGAGATTAAAAAGAATGTGGTGGATTCTTAACTGTTTCTAAACCTTAAAGAGTGGTGTATACTTCGTTCATTTTTGGTCTTCTCGCAGGAAGGAGCATCTCACATTGGAACACAGGCCCCCCAAAAAAACTTTAAATAATTAATTTTTTCAGCAGAAAAAAAACTAAAAAAAAAAAACACAGAGAAAAATGTTTTTAAAATCAAACCATCTAAAAAAACGACAGCTAACACACAAGAGAAGAAACTAAACAACTAAAAAAATATAAAAAAATACGAATTACATTTTAAATACTTCTAAAACTGCAATCACTGTTTTTAGAACTGCTGAAAAGCCGAAATATTCGGATTTTTTTAATTTAAAATTTTGTCGTTGTTTCTTTTGTGCTTTGGTTCCACTGATTTATTTAAATTGAACCCCGTTTTTTCTCCCTTGGAATTTCTGTAAATGGAAAAGCAGAATGGTAGGAAAAATTATTTAAATATCAGTATATGTATATTATACAGAGAATTCACGGTCATTTATCTTTTTTTCAGTAATTTAAATTATGTTCAGATCTTGAGATGGCATGAGTGTTGTCAGCCTTACTCTTGTTAATTTTTGCTCGTTTATAGTTTGACTCGGATATTTATTGTAATTTCTGTTCGTTTTTGGTTTTATCTATTTGAAAAAATTATTTTGTATAATTTTTTTTTAATTAATAATAAAAACTTAGACACATATAGCAATGTTTTAAGCACTCGCCCCCTCCCTCTTACCCATAAGAACTTTTTTATGCTTCATTCCCAATTTAATATACTTTGCAATGTATTTAATTGTCCCAAAATCATACGAGCCCATTACTGAAGCAAAAAAAACTCACTTGGTCCAGTTGTTTAAAAATAAATATTTCCTTAAATCCAGTAATTTAGGACAAAGGGCCACAAAATTCTCCGAGGGTGAGGTATGAGTAAGGACATTCTATCGCCTTTACCGGCCCTAAAAATTTACTTCTTTCTCCAAGTGCTAAATGGTTACCCCTCCTTGACATATATATCAGCATTGTTTTTCACGTGTACCAAAGAACATAATACGCTTCTTTTGTTTTCCGCCATCCTCTAACATACTACTATTTGATTTTGTGCCATTCAATTTCAATGATATCTTGAACGATGGAAATTACCGTAAACACAGATGCGCCATCTTGTAATACCATTTTTCTGCACAAGATATGTACCACCAGTAGATCACATTCCTCGTTGTCATCATTATCAACCAGGACAAATATCTAGACATAATTTCAGCAAATGTTTTGAAGATGTTTCGTATTTCTGCAAAAAGAAATTGATTTCAAACTTGTTATGTGTGGGAATATTCTTCGGTTGCCTCAAAAGTTTGGAAGAATAGGAAGTTACAGTGATGACAGTGGTCAAATATGGCTCTGAAGCATGGACGCTTCGAAAAGTGGATGAGGATTTGCTAGATGTTTTCCAGAGAAATTGCCTACGGATTGTTCTGGGTACCCGGCTGACTGACCGTATTTCAAACAGTAGGCTGTACAAAAAATGTGGTTCAATCCCGCTTTCTAGGGCTGTAATGAAAGAAAGGCCAGGTTCTGCGGATGAAGGATGACAGATTGCCAAAGATTTGTCCTTTTTGGCCAACCGTCAAGGGCTAGACGGAAAGCAGGTTGTCCGTGTCTGGGGCTGGAGCATGTCATAAAGAAAGATTTAAAGGAAATGAGAACTTCTTGGGAGGGTGTCAAGAGGGAGGCTTTGAATAGATTGGGATGGAGAAGAAGCGTGAGTAGCTATGTTTGCCTCAGGTGGCTTGGCGCTGCGGTGAGTTAGTAGTATTAGTAGCAGTTACGTAACCAATGGTTGTGGCGAAAAAGGGGTAGCAGTAAACATCTATTAATTTGGTGTAAACCAAAGTCACTTCCAATAATTAAAACGAGATGAAGAATAATAATAATAAGAAAAAAATATATATTAACATAATTTTATATTACAAGCAAGTTTTATTCATTGTTTTCTTATCTTGAATAGTCTTTTCTTCCAGTTTGCACTATAAGCTTTATTTAGAATGAAAAAAGTATTTTAGGAACACAGAAACATTATATATGTTAACTAAATCCTAAATATTTTGTGAAAGGGGCTCACGTGGTGTTACTTACTTGTACCTGCTGTGGGGCCAGACGTGGACGCCTCATCTGGCATCTAGAAGGTATGGTTGAACCCCATTTGTCGCGATCTTGTGCCAGCTCTTGAGCAAACCGCAGCCAGTAGCTCTCCCACTTTCTGCCAAACTTTCGATATCCACCAATGGCGTCGAGGTAATTTTTGATACTTGTCCACCAATTCTTCAATTGACCACCAGAACGCCCGTGCTAATCTGACAAAGGAGCAGCGAGAAGCACTTGCTTGATAATGCGGTAATTGGGTAAGCTCTTCATGGTGGTTGCAATCCTGTGACCCGTGATTTATCTACGCGACCCTAAAGTTGCTGTGTCCCTAAGTTTTTAAGCAAAACACTCTCCACTTTTGAGAAAATACTACTATCAAAATTGCAACCACAAAAGGACAAGGTTAGCTATTAAGTACCGAGGACAGTGAAACCAGAATAGAATTTCTCGAATCGGCTAAGTGGTATCTTAAACAACCATAACGTATATAATAAGAAATTAGATAAAATTGAGAATGCAGTTTTTAATGAAAAATACCTAAGATATGCAGTTATTGGTAGTAGCAGATGCCAAATTGAAAAAAAAAAATTGGTGAAAAATCAGCAAAAAAAGCTAAGCACATGTGGCACCAATCTGCTTAAGAAACTGTACTTGTCTTTGGTAATCACCAGATGGCTCATATTTTAGCCTTTATGGATAAAATGAGTTGTCAAGTTCAACTAATTAATTTTGCTTATAAATCTTCACGGTTCAACGTTGGTTTATAATTTTGAAACAACGGATAGAAAAATCACAGAAAATCTCGGTTTTTTGGTATAAAATGACCCAAGGCCGTAGTCAGGATTTTTTTCTGGAGGGGATTATTATTTTTAGGGGGTTTACGCAAAGATAATTAGGAAACAAATCGTTTATATGTATTTTGGTTAAGTTTTTACGAGTTGGATATAATTTTTTTTTTGGGGGGGGGGGAGGCTCAAACCCCTCTCTAGATTTTGTCTTGAATAGAACTAAGCAAATATTTGTATTTTAATGCCGTTATTACTCTGATAATTATTCTCTACCTTTGAAACTGGCGTATTTGTAGTGTTTCCTTTATTTTCGAATTGGTTCTCTGAATAAAATGAGTACGAATTCATAGTGCATTTGCTTAAGAGAAAAGCAAAGGTGAAAAATAGTGTCAGACTTTCTCTTGAAAAAACACTATTAACTTAGGGTTGTTTTCTTATTTCCTGTCAATGCTTAGTTTGCGAGAAATGTGGTATATTTCTTCTGAATTTGAGTAAATGAGGTCAGCCCGCCTCTGGATAATTAACAATATCAAAAGAGAATGTTTCTTACTAAGCACAGTTTTTAATGGTTATGGGCCACAATCAAGTAAAAATGTGTCATGACGTACCGCAGTTCAAAATTAATTATTAACTCGACACAAAATAATAGATGATTATAAGAAAAGTGAAAGAGAATGGTACGAACATTTTAGTCCATTATCATAAGCCAGACGAAAAACATGTTCAAGTTAATAAGTTTTTTGTTGATATTGCTTTTATTTCGAGCATCTCAAGCAAGAGTTATATATTCAACTACCGTTGTGCTTGGTACTACAACTGTGGCTCCGTATAACCGCACGTTTACTGTTTATGAGACAGAAACTGTTACCGTATCTTCAAACCCTACATGCTACAAAATTCCTGAAAGATACCTACCTGATTGCAGAGAGGGACGACAGTTGTTTTCATTTGTAGATCTATACTCGCCAAATGGAATTATTGGCCCTAGTCCTGTTATCAGGTAAGTAATTTAATTTCATTTCAAGCGCATACCCAAACATTCCGAGAAGGTAAGGTGTCAATTCATAAGTATTTTGGAACAAAAGTCAACCAAAAGCGTTCAAGCATGCACTTCCATAGACAAGGCCGTATCCAGGGGAGATATATCGGTTAGGGGGTTTGAACCCTCCCTCCTCAAAATGTTGCCTAACTCATAAAAACGTAACAAAAATGAATATGAACAAATTTTTAATGTATTTTTGAAGTTTTTTGTAACCCTCCTCCCTCCAAACAAATCCTGGATACGGCCCTATCCATAGGGTATTGTATACAGCTGCTGTTGCGCTTGATAATAGAAATGTGGTTCCGTATAATAGCACAATTACTGTATATGAGACAGTTACCGCATCTACAAACCCTACATACTACAAAACTCCTGAAAGATATCTACCTGATTACGCAGAAGGACTTTTTTTCATTTGCACATCTATACTCGAAAAGTGGGATTATTGGTCTTAGTTCTCCTATGAATAAATAATTTAACTTAGCAACCCTAAAGATTTAAGACGGTAAGGTGCATAGTCCTGTTATTATGTAAATGATTTAATTTAACTGCACTTTCATAGAGTTATGGTTGCAATTGGTGCTGCAACTGGTGTCTTTATAACCGTGCGTTTGCCTTCTGTGGGACAGAAACTTTTGTTCCATCCTTAAATTCCACTAGCTGTAGTATTCCTGAAAGAAACTTAGCTGGTTTTTGAGCAGTAAGACAATTGCTTGCATTTGAAGACCAATACTCGCTAAATAATGTTATTAACCAATCCCATTTATCAGGAAATAATTTAACTAGACTACAAAAGTACACACACAAATTTGAAGGGGGTTAGATCTAGGTTTATTATTGTTTAGAATTAAAATTAGCCAACACGTTTTCAGGCACATACTTTCCACAGTTCCTGCTGTAGTAGATGCATGGCAAAGAACAAATTGCTTTAGACTCTTTTTGCCTCGAAAATGACAATGATCAAGATGCAAGGATACCTTGTATAGTCAATATTTTCAAATATTAAAAAAAAAAGTTTCCGAAAAGTAAGTTTTTTAAAGAAAAGTAAAGGCCATTTTAAACCTAAGCTCAGCAGATACAAATACCTTTTAAAATTCAAACTCAAAACGACCAGAAATTACTATTAAAGAATAAATAAAACCCAAAACGAACAGAAATTAAGTAAACAATCATAACAAAAACATACAACAAGTAATAATATAAATGAATAAATAAATCTTAAAGTGAGTAATGATTAGATTGAATATGAATATCAAGCTTAAAACGAAAACAAAATATTTTCCAATTGAAGCATTAATGAAACTTAAAACGAACAGAAATTAACTAAACAATCAATGCAAACAAACATACAATAGATATTAATGTAAATTAATAAATAAATCTTAAAACGAGTGAAACTTAAATTGAATATACAAATCAAGCTTGAAAAGAACAACAATCACCACAACCTGAGTTTGGGTATGACCTCCTTATTCTTTATTCTTTAATAATAATTTCTGGTTGTTTTGAGTTTGAATGAAATGGCTACATCTAAATTTTGATTGGATGTGTTTGGGCAAATGGTTGGCGGGGAAGAGGTGTCAGTTGCCTTAGAATCACTTTCGACTATTAAAAAGGGAATTAGCCATTTAAATTTCCAATCGAATGAGCCCTTTCTGAAGTTTCTACGACAACGTTATCTATACAAAACCTTATATGCCCCCAGGGCATAACTTACAACCCTTGCCCTGAGGGCTGTGGGGGAGTTGTCATCCTCAAAGACCTAATTTCCAGAACTTAAACTACGTTTAATAAAACGGTTGTCCCAAAATTTTGATTGGATGTGTTTGGGGGAAAGGTGGGCGTGAGAGGGGGGTTAGTTGCCCTCAAATCACTTTCGACTATTAAAAAGGGCCCTAAACCTTTGAATTTCCAATCAAATGAGTGTTTTTTGAAGTTTCTGCGACAACATCTTCTATAACAAACCTTATATGCCCCCAGGGTATAACTTGCCTTGACCCTTGCCCTATAACCCTTGCCTTGAGGATTGTGGGGGATTGTCCTCCTCAAAAACATATTTTCATCTGGAAATGAACTACGCTGAACAGAATGGATATCTAAAAAAATTGATTAGATGTGTTTGGGGTAATGATGGGCGTGGGGGGGGGGGGCTAGTTACCTTCCAATCACTTTTGACTATTAAAAAGGGCACTAGAACTCTCAATTTCCAATCGAATGAGCCCTCTTTGAAGTTTCTACGAGAACCCCTTCCATATGAAGTGCCTCTAGAAAAAAATTTATAAATAATAAAACATTGGAGCCGTATGGCCTTTACTATAGGCAACGCTATAGCGTTGCCTCTGATGATAGAATTTGTATGGCCAGGTTGCCACCCGGTGGATAAATCACTGGATTTTAGTAATTTTTTGGTGGATTTAGTGATTTTTTTTTAAACCTAGTAATTTATGTGTGGTGTAAAACTGTCAGAGGATAAAGTTCACTGTCAAGGATGCTTCGTTATTAAATTGTGCCGATGTTGCATGTATAAGGTGACTCTTGTTTGTCATACCTACCAGAAAGGTAACCTATTATGCCTACATTGTATTAGAACCATCTTGTGAATCTACAAAATGGTTCTAGGCGTTTACCCCCCCCCCCCACAGCAATTACTCCCGGAAAAAACCCTAAAACCTCTGGATGGAAAATACCGGCCCCCTCATGAGGACAATACCCACCGTGGAAAATACCCCCCCCCCCCGGAAAATACCCCCCGGGGAAAATACACCCTCCCCCCAAAAATACCCCCTGGAAAATACTCAACGCAGAAAATGACCCCCACGTAAAATACCCCCGCGGAAAATACCTCCCCCCGGTAAATATCCCTCCGGAAAATACCCCCTGGGAAAATAAGACTAAGGACACACCGGTCTATTCGTTAGTTTCTTCGTTACTTTAGAAATAAATTTAGTCTATTTATTTGCACATTAGGGGGGGGGGGTAAGTATAGCGGGTCTGCATGCAAAATTTTTTTGGTAGAATTATTCTAGATGGATAGATTCTCTGCAAGGAAATGCTTTTTGAATCAGGATGATTCAGGAATTGATAGTCGTACTAGCTTTTTGGGACTTTTAATGGTGACCTAGGAGTAGGTTATACAAGGCCTGCACGACTCAAGACATCTGCAAGGGATAGAGATAGAATTAGTGGTGGAAATGATAACGATAATAACCATCAAGATTCTGACTCTGTTAGATGTGATTAAATAAAAAAACAAGTTTTTTTTTAACTGAAAGTAAGGAACGACATTAAAACTTAAAACGAACAGAAATTATTCCGTATAAGAAAGGGGCTGTCCCCTCCTCAACGCCTCGCTCTTTACGCTGAAGTTTTTTTGTTGTTTAAAAAAATAGAGTTGTGAGAAAGTCAAACTTTAGCGTAAAGAGCGAGACGTTGAGGAGGGGACAGCCCCTTTCATATACGGAATAATGTCTGTTCGTTTTAAGTTTTAACGTCATTCCTTACTTTCAGTCAAAAAACATGTTTTTTTATTTAATTTTTGAACGTTTTTTGAATTAATGCAGGTTTTGATTTTGGCTCACCGTACATGAATAATTAAAACAAAATTTACATATTAATTTTATTTTTATTTGGTTAAATGGCTTTCTCGAAACTTGTTTAATTTTATTTACGAACGTTTTTATTAGTAATATATATACGTAACTTACAAATTAACTTACGTAACGAACTTCTATATTCATAGATTTTTAATACGTCTATTAGGGGGATCGCCCCCTAGTCAATACCTTGCTCTTTAAGCTAAAGTTCAAATTTTATTCCAATTCTTTAAAAATTACCCCCTAGTCACAAAGGCCGTTAATTAGAATAAATAGCTCTTGTGAAAGTACTATAAAATATTTGGCTTAAAAGAGCGAGGCATTGACTAGGGGGTGAACCCAATCATATACTTAATATTTTCTGTTCGTTTTCAGTTTTGATGTTGCTCCTTACTTTCAGTTGAAAAACTTGCTTTAAAAAAATTTAATTTCTGATCTTTTTCTTCAATAATGATGGGAAATCCAGCACCCCTTCATAGCAATGTCCCTTCCCCCATGAAAACATCCTTCATGGAAAGATCCTCCCATAGAAACCCCGACCCACCCACCCCCACCTACCAGAAAAAATCCCCCCTGAAAACGTCTGTATACTTCCCAATAACCAATACTATATGTTAACATCGGGTAAAGTTCATGACTTTCAGCCCTCCCCCCTGGGGACTTCGGGGGATTAAGCCATCCTAAAAGACATAGTTATCATATTTTAAATCATGCTGACCAAAATGGCTATCTCAAAATTTTGATCGGGTGACTTTGGGAAAAAAATGAGCGTGGGAGGGGGCCTAGTTGCCCTCCATTTTTTTGGTCACTTAAAAAGGGCACTAGAACTTTTAATTTCCGTTCCAATGAGCCCTCCCACGATATTCTAGGACCACTGGGTCGATACGATCACCCCTGGGAAAAAAAAACAAAAAACAAAAAAACAAATAAACACACATCCGTGATCTTTCTTCTGGCAAAAAATCCAAAATTCCACATTTTTGTAGGTAGGTGCTTGAAACCTCTACAGTAGGGTTCTCTTATTCGCTGAATATGATGGTGTGATTTTCATTAAGGTTCTATAACTTTTAGGGGGTCTTTTCTCCTTTTTTCTAAAATCAACCAAGTTTTCTCAGGCGCATAACTTTTGATAGGTAAGACTAAATTTGATGGAATTATATATTTGAAATCAGCATTAAAAGCTAATTCTTTTGATGTATATACTGGTATCAAAATTCCGAGTTTCGGTTACCATTGAGCCGGGTCGCTCTTTACTTTCAGTTCGTTCCCACGAACTGTTTGATAGTGATGGGGTCACATGTGGTGAGGAAGATGGTACAGGTACTGGAGTTTATGATGATGAATAAAAAAATTATTATAAATATGTCGGTATTGTTGGTGGAGATACTCCATGTGGCACTAATATATTGAGACGATGTTGTCTTAACAATGAATGAAAGCAATGAATGAATTAAATGAATGAATGAATCATTAAAAATAATGAATGAATTAACAATGAATGAATAGAAAGGCTTTTTATTAGACGTCTTGTTTGCATTAAAAATAGAAAGAGTTTTCATAAGGATTGAGGCACTCAATGCAGATCACTCCCACTTTTGTAAATAAATTCAATGGTATTTCAGTGTATTTCAGCGGTATTTTGAGGGGGCCCATGTAAGGCATTATCGAGGGGTAGGGTTGAGGAATTTGACGCCCCCCCCCAAGATGTTCGTCCGACTCATGAACGTAACAAAAATG
>JAQQPU010015274.1:9159-21471 GCA_029168905.1 Artemia sp. Kazakhstan ARC1039
GATATAGAATTTAGTCACTCTGATACTTAGATTTTGTCAATTTTATCCGACATATTCGATAAAGGATGTTGTTAAAGCATTTATTCATTCTGAAATTTAGATTTTTTCAATTTTATTTTATGTATCTGACAAAGGATGTTGATAAAAAAAATTTATTCACTCTGACACTTATATTTTATCAATTTTGTTCGATGTATCTGGTAAAGGATGCTGATAAAAAAAATTATTCACTCTGATACTTAGATTTTGTCATTTTTATCCGACATATCTGACAAAGGATGTTGATAATGAATTTATTATTTCTGAAAGTTAGATTTTGTCAATTTTATTTGATGTATCTGACAACGGATGTTGATAAAAAAAATTATTCACTCTGACACTTAGATTCTGTCAATTTTATCTTATGTATCCGAGAAAAGGATGTTGATATAGAATTTATTCACTCTGATACTTTGATTTTGTCAATTTTATCAGACATATCCGATAAAGGAAGTTGTTAAAGCATTTATTCATTCTGAAATTTATATTTTGTCAATTTCATTTGATGTATCTGACAAAGGATGTTGATAAAAAAAAATTTATTCACTCTGACACTTATATTATATAAATTTTATTCGATGCATCTGGCAAAGGATGTTGATAAAAAAAATTATTCTTTTGGAAACTTAGATTTTGTCAATTTTATCCAACATATCCGAAAAAGGATGTTGATAATGAATTTATTCACTCTGATACTTAGATTTTGTCAATTTTATCCGATGTATCTGGCAAAGGATGTTGATAGTAAAAAAAAATTATTCACTCTAACACTTAGAATTTGTCAATTTTATCCTATGTATCCGAGAAAAGGATGTTGATATAGAATTTAGTCACTCTGATACTTAAATTTTGTCAATTTTATCCGACATATCCGATAAAGGATGATGTTAAAGCATTTATTCATTCTGAAATTTAGATTTTGTCAATTTTATTTGATGTATCTGACAAAGGATATTGATAAAAAAAAATTATTCACTCTGACACTTAGATTCTGTCAATTTTATCCGATGCATCTGACAAAAGATGTTGATAAAAAAATTTATTCCCTCTAACACTTAGATTTTGTCAACTTTTTCCTATGTGTCCGAGAAATGGATGTTGATATAGAATTTAATCACTCTTATACTTAGATTTTGTGAAATTGCTGTATTGTCTGTCTAGGAAGCGACTTCAATCGATAATGAATGTTAATAAAGAATTTGTTCAACTTTTTTTCATAACTTCCTTAATTAAATTTCTGTATTGTGTGTCCAAGAGGTGAATTCAAGAAAGAGTTTGTTACTGACTTACTTACTTACTTACAATTTTTTTTTCAAACAATACCTTCACATTTTTTTTCACATTTACAATATCCAACAATGGATGTTGATAAAGAATTTATTCATTCTGATACCTAGATTTTGTCAATGTTATCCCATGTGTCTGACAATAGATGTATGCAAATTCCTTTTCTTACATCTCCGATGTTTTAATAGACATTCTAAACGCTTGATATGCTAGCATACTCTAAAAATAATGAACACATAACAATGTAATACATAATATATTTTTAATGAAATAATGCTATGTAGAATATTAATACAGAAATATACTATTATACATTATTAATATCAAAGATCAACTTTGGACATTTTGAATCTGTTCCATAAAATAGTTCACCATGTTCTCTCTTGATATTGTAGCTATTGTCTTCTCTTAGTTCGTAATCAGTAGAATAATCATTATTCCATTTTGAGTCATACACAACTTTTACTGGTGTGTCATCGACAGGCTCAATATGCTTTTCGTCTTTGGTATTATTTGGTTCATTGACTGTTTGATCAATGGCAGTAACCTTTGCTGGTACTTTGTTTTTCATCGATTCATCTTTATATTCCATAGTGATATTTTCTGCCATTGCCCTTTTTATTGTTCTGGTAATTTCACTGTCTATTATCACATTATTTTTACACAGGTAACAGTTTCGGCACGAAGACAAGATATGAATTATGATATTAGTAGAAGAGTAGGCCTTTCTTATTTTTATCTTCCGTTGAATGCTAATACCCGAAAGCTGACGATAGGATGTATCAGTAGGTAATGTGCTACCTGCAACAGTAGCAAGGTTGTCCTCTATCATCAACGATTATTTTTATGTTGGAATTCTCTTTGAGTGCAATCATCTCTGGAGATCTCAATCTCGCATATCCACCAACATGAGAGTTGAATTTTTTCGGTACTCCAAAGAAATTTAATTCCTTACTGTCATGACAATGCATGCATACATTTCCAATAGTGCTACCACTTGTACTTGTTTCATAGTTTAAATATTTCTCCTTGTCGGCATTTAATGCTACAATAACATTGTCATTGGAACACACTTTATAAAAATGCTCCATCTTCACTTTTTTAAAGATATGACTTATGTGTTTATCGTTCCACTGCGCAGAAAATACTGATTTAATACATGCAATAGACTAGGTAGTGTCAATAACCGGCCATAGAGTACCAGTGTAAAAGCCACATCGGGTCTCTGAGCAAGCATAGAATACAATTGTTATAGCCATAAGCATATTTCACGTCATTTTAAGATACGTCAGAAAAGTTGAATAATTTCGAAGTTTAAAAAAAAGTTTGTTTTTTATGAAAAAAATATTGAATTAGAACCATCAGCCCTCATCATTAGGAGTATGGGTATGCACAAGAATATATTTAAAAATTTAAATCAAAAGTTTCATTCTATTTTTCTGATATGATTTAGAGATATAAAAAAAGTTGAATAATTTCGAGGTCCAAAAAAAATTTTTTTTCTTAATAGTTTGTTTTTTATGAAAAAAATATTGAATTAGAATCATCAGACCTCATAATTAGGAGTATGGGTATGCACAAGAATATATTTTAAAATTTAAATCAAAAGTGTCATTCTATTTTTCTAATATGATTTAGAGATGTAAAAAAAAAGTTGAATAATTTCGAAGTCCAAAAAAAAATTTAGTTAAAAAAAATAGTTTGTTTTCATGAAAACAATATTGAATTAGAACCATCAGTCCTCATCAATAGGAGTATGGGTATGCACAAGAATATATTTTAAAATTTAAATAAAAAAGGGTCATTCTATTTTCCTGATATGATTTGGAGATGTAGAAAAAAGTTTAATAATCTGGAAGTCCAAAAAAATTTAGTTAAAAAAAAATTTTGCTTTCATGAAAAAAAAAATATTGAATTAGAACCATCAGTCCTCATCAATAGGAGTATGGGTATACACAAGAATATATTTTCAAATTTAAATCAAAAGTGTCATTCTATTTTTCTGATATCATTTAGAGATGTAAAAAAAGTTGAAAAAATATATCATGTTAAAAAAATAATAGAAAAATTAAACAAACTTAAAAAGAAACTTAAAAAATGGAGAGGGGGGCTAGAAAGTTGGAGGGAGGGGGCTCCCTTCGAGTTTGAGGATAGGGGACCTTTGGGGGGTTGAGGTCTCTGGTGGTTAGGGTCGTTGGTGCTTATGATCCTTGATGGTTCGTACTCACATACACCTTACTACTTGATTTGCAAGGATTTCTAAGGTTTGTTTTGAATTTCATTATTAAAATTCTTTTCTTGCCATCTACATCTCTCTTAATATAAACTTTTTAGTATACTATAACGTTAGACTCTATTTTAAACTGACAACACCGTTCAAACGCCACTTGTGTATTATACAGAACACATCGAAGAAGTAAAGCTATCCATTATTAAAATTCTTTTCTTGCCATCTACATCTCTCTCAGTATCAACTTTTTAGTATACTATAACGTTAAACTCTATTTTAAATTGACAACACTGTTCAAACACCACTTGTTTTTTATACAGAACACATCGAAGAAGTAAAGCTAGGTCAAGTCATAAGACTATTTTATCATCGTTAACCATTTCAATAGGTTGATATTGTTCTAAATGTATAATAAATAAGCTATGAGTTAACATACTCTTCGGGGTTACCTTAACTGCTAATCAGTTTAACCCTTTTTCTCCATCTTCATACGATCCAATCACTAATTTTAATCATTCACGCTCCTATTATTCAAAAATTAATAAATATCGTTCATAGAGTCCAATTCGCAAATGCTAAACCCTTTTTGTGCAAATACAGTTATTTTTTTGGTAAATGGTTCAACAGCATATGGCATCAATTCTAAACATGTTGCATTCTTAATCAAACTCGATGAGATGCCTTTAAGCTAGAGGCTATCAAACTCTTTGACAGGTTCTACTCACTCTCTTTGACACTTTGCTTGGAAAGGTGCCAAGGAAGTATAGGTGTGAGAGGATACTCACTCTCTTTGAAAAGGTTTAGAGCATCAAGCAAATAGTATGGTCCTAGGGCATTAAGCGAATAGCATGGTAATTCCTAGGGCATTAAGCAAATCCATATGGGCATATCTACTAGCGACCCGGCTCAATGGTAACCGAAACTGTAGAAAACAAAATTTTGATACAAATAGATGCATCAAAAGAATCAGATTTTAATGCTGATCTCGAATATATCAGATTCATCAAGTTTAGTCCTACCTATCAAAAGTTACGCGCCTGAGAAAATTAGGCTGATTTTCGAAAAAAGGCGGAAAGACCCCCTAAAAGTTATAGAACCTTAATGAAAATCACACCATCATATACTTGGGTAGGTCAAGGAAGTAACGTTAAGCTGTAATTGCAAGGGTACATGGCTCAAACTTGTGATTTTTAGTGTATAGCATATGACCATTTGTTTGGCTCCAAAGTTATTTAGTTTTCACATTTTTAGCTTAATTGATTCAAGTTGCTTTTGCGTGCAAATGGAAAAGTACTCACACAAAGACACACATACGTTATTTTGTGCATATGTAGACAATTTTCCGACTGAAAGATCTTGTTTTCGAAACTTTACCTCCGTCTTAAGTTTTAATTACAATCAAAACAATTGCAAAAACAAAGAAGAAATCTTGAGAAAACAAGAGGTCTATGGCAAGGAGGAAGAAAAAGAAAAGAAATAATTCCTCGAATATCTCACCAGTATCAAACTAGACGTCTTCGTGGTTGATAAGAAAATAATCTAAAATATAACATTTAAAAAATAAAAGGAGAAAAACAATTCTAAAATTAAAGAAGAGTATAAACGAAACAATATTTTTAGCTTTATTCACATTCCTCTTTGATTTAACATTTTTGCTTTCCTTTTTCAAGTGTTATGTTTTAGATTCTTTTTCTATCGACGCTGAAGACGAATAATTTGATACAGGCGAATTTTTGAGTGATTGTTTTTTCTTTTTTTTTCCCTAGAGGCCATAGACATGTTGGTTTCTTAAGATTTCATTCTGTGTTTTGTCACGACAACCCAGTTCGGCTTTAGATCCCTTATAAAAGTATTCCTAAAAAATTAACTAAGTTTTATTAAATTAAATTAAAAATTGATTAATTTTCGACAGTTATTATAGTTATCAAAGACACTTTTTGTCTTTGATAACTTTGATAATTTTTTTTTAATACCAAGGCTAATATTATAGGCAAGTTTCAAGGAAAATTTCAACTTTTCGAATCCAATTCCTTCACTTCAGTTTCAAAATTGTATTATCTAATCAGTGACTGAAAAACTAATGTATATCTAATGCTTAGGTTTGGTTCCAAAATCGCAGAGCAAAGTGGAGAAAAAGAGAGAAAGCCCTCGGTCGCGAGTCCCCAAACTATGGACCAAATATTGGGACTCGTATCCAAGGTATGCATATTTTATTATTCTAAACCACAGGTTTTATTTTTAACTAAACTGTTTTATAAGATCAATAAAATTAATTTCAATACTAAATTACTATACTGATTAATTCATTATAATACTTAAATTTAATTAAATAATTAAATTAATTTATCATTAAGCTATTTTATTAAATTATTTTACATTAGTTATTTTTAATATTTCGAAACTTACAACCGAGCCGGTTAAAAAGTAGTAGTTTTGGGTAATCTCTGCCAAAGCTACATTTTTCTAAATTTACGGTAAAATTTTTTTTCAATAACAAAAAAAGATGACTCCGGTTTCGAATCGTAAACCTAAGATGAGGTTCAGGAACATAGCATCATTTTGCTTTTAATAAATCTCTCGAAATTATCCCTTCAAATTGACTTCTCATATTTTAAAGAATAAGTTCCAAACTTAAAGAGTGTTTCTGCACATCTTGGTGCAAATCTTTGTGCATTTCTGCAACAAGAGCTTATCACGAAAGCTGATCCTTTGTGAAATATCATGTAAGGATATGTCAATAGCTAATCTTCGGAACAAAATTTTGACTCCATTCTCCAGGACCAAAGAGTACAAGCCATTCAGAGATGGGTTTAGTTAAATTCTAATGGAGTTGCCGTAGAATCTTTAATGCTAGCATAATTTGCGATTTTGCTTTGCGTTTATGTAAATCTTACGGAGCAAATTTTGTCCGTAACTGAGGCAGTGCCATGTAAACTCAATCTCGAGATCAAGTTTTACCCTAAGTAAGCTTTTGTTATGTTATGGATTAATTAGTAAAGAATCAACAAAGTTTAATATCTGAATTTAATTTCTAGGTTACTAAAAAATTAAAGAAAATTCTTTTAATTGCTAATTTTTTTAGTTACTAATATAAAATTTGAATTTTATTTCTTAATACAAGTTTCTGAGCAAATCAGCACAGCTGTATTTCAATAAATTTCGAAACAAAATAATGATTTTCCTAGTCAGCCTTTCATTCCTGATGTACCTTGGATTTCCGTCTCCATTCCGTATTTTTAATTTTTAAACAGGTTTTTTATGATGATTTCAAACGATTATTGTAATGGTTTCATGAATTTTCAAGTTAGCCGAATGTGAAAGGATCTGTTAAAGTGTGAAGGCTGCTTAAGTTTTAAAATGGTAAATGGTAACAAATTGTTAGCAATTTTGCATTATTCGGGAAACAAGCCTTCTAAAAATAGGCTTATTTAAAATCTATGTTGAGAATGTTAACAAAACGAGATAATTAAAATAGTAAATTTATCTATTTTTAAACAAAATTTTTGAAGTGAAACAGCTGAACTGTGTTTCAATAACTGACATAAAAAGCGTAAATGGAGGAAAAGGGAGGTAGGATACTTCCCCCTCCTCTCATAAGAAGACCACATAATCTATGAAGGGCAATATTTTGCAATAATTGAGAATATGATACTTCCTTGGAACGTGTTTTGCAGGCACTTCTGGCCCCATGAAAATATAAGTTTGACTCCTCGAATGAAAATTGGTAAAATTCTTCTAATCCACAGCTTAAGACCTGAGGTGCAGTACCACCAAGTGGAAAGTATTGGTGCTTGCTGATATGACTTACCGCTAATTGGAAATAATTTTATTTGAAAAAAAACCTTACCAAAGGAACTTTAACAAGGAAAATTTTTTCGAGATGCCGATTCCTGTTCCACTTAAACCGTATAGACTAACAAACGGCCCTTTTCTTTTTATTATCCAACCTTGTGCTTCAGTATCCTTACCTGGCGAATGGTATCTATAGCTTTTAACCAAGCTGTGGTGATTTGGGGAGGCATATTTGCGAAGTGATTTTACGGACACTTGCCCCCCCCCCCTGTAGAATTTAGAAAGTATCACGAATTACAGGGGTGGAGGGGCAAAAAATACCATCGGGGTTTCCTAGTTTTACCGGCCTCCAGACATTAATTCTGTATCAGCTCCTGTGGTGATTTGAAAGTCATTCTGTGGTACTTTTTGTCAAAGTGGTATTTCTAAATCTTCTTATTAGAAAAATCAATTTTAATCAATTAGTTCAATATGTTTGCCCACATCGTGTTTTGGTCTGAAAATTCATAAAAAATTCCAATTTTTCTGAAGTATTTATGTCGCCTTTTCAAAATGCTGAAATTATTAAAATTTGAAGCGTTATCAGAATGGTTTCTGTCTTACACTGAAGCCAAAAAAAAGCGTTATATTATTAAATTATTAATGTTTTGTTTGTCAAAATACTTTACACTAACCTTTTAAAATACACAAGTTGTTAGGGTTTTGACCCACTGAAATTCTTATGTTGAAGGAAAAAATAAGTTATATTACCAAATTATTCATTTGTTTTTAGCCAAAATATTTTATATTGCCATCTTCTAATGCAAAAATTGTTAAAGTTTAGAGCTTTCAATACCAGAATGCGTTTTGTTTTCTGTTAAAGGCAAAAATGTGTTACGTCCTAAATTACCTTTACATCATTTGCCAAATTTATATTGTCTTTAAAATGCAAAAACTGTTCAATTTTGAATTTTTAGATGAAAGAACTGTTTTCTTCCCTCTTTATTTTCCTTTTTTCGTTGTGTACTACTTTTCAAGATGGCTATCTCAAAATTTTGATTGGATGTGTTTGGAGAAATGATTGATATGGAGGGGGAGGGGGGATCTGGTTGCCCTCCATAAGCTCTTTTTTAATTTTTTATGACATTTCTTCCTATAAGAAGTACCCTGGTATAAAAAAATAAATAATATATTGTGTCCACTTCGCTCTTTACTTAGGCAGCACTATCATGCTGCCTAAGATATTTTTTTTAATATTTCTATTATACAGCATTGGAAGTATCGACTAGATAATCCCCCCACCCTATAATTCAGCTTATGTGTGCCCATGTTTTCAGCTGCATTTGTTGTGACAACACTGGGGTCATCAACCTATTTTTCTTTAAGGAGCTGGACTGGTGAATATGTTCCATTGACTGGATTGTCTCAGTACTCCAACATTGCAATGAACAGATCTGTTCAACTTTGTGAAGCTTTTGTAATTATCTATTTTGCAGTCTTGACTGCTGTTTTGCTCATCCTATTTGACTGGAGTTATTTGACCTTTGGATTGCTTTGAACAAAATGGCTGTGTCAAAATTTATATTGGATATATTCTAGGGAAAAAAAGGGCATTAGGGTGTTACCATTTGTTAAAGAGTTATATTTCAGATGGAAAACAAAGAAAATTCCTTTTGTATATCTAACGAGAAATAAACTGCAATAATTATAACTTAGACACCCATGCGACTAAACACTGGTCTAACTGTAGACAACCATCATAGTAAAAAAAAAAAAAAAGGTGAATTGCGAAAATAGGAAGTAATAAGGATTAAAAAAGACTGGGAAATAATCTTAAAAGTTTTGAACCAACCACGAAACTAAGAAAAGTTGCAGGAACAAGCACTATCCTCAAGGAATCTCAGGGGTGAGACTTCATTGATGACTTTCGCCATGAATCTGAATGGGGGTTGGAAACAGCAAAACATGGGATTCATGTCTTTCCAGTGTCAATGAACTGTTTGTGTGGAAAGGAAGGGACTTCCCGCGTAAAAATCTTGGAAAGTGTTCAAAAATTTGTTTGGGAGGTGTCCCACCTTATGAGTTTACCAGTATTTGATTCTTTTTCTCTCATTATTTGATATTTATGTATTGATTATTCTTCTCTTATGAAAAATATATTTTATAAGCTTTCAGTTTATATGAAAATTTGTATAAATATGAGAAGAAGTTATAAAATGTAATAGGTTAATCCATATTTGCTTTATTTTTTTAGGATTTCCTGACCTTCGACAAGTCTCTGGAATTGTTGGATTTCTCCCACAGACTCGGATACCTAATGAATCATTTTGGAATAATATGCCCAGCATCATACCCCAAACAGTCAATCCCTTATTTGCCATGGCGCAATTACGCGAGACAACCCACTGCTCAAACTCCTTGGAGCATTTGAACTTCAACCCAGCATTTAAGTCTTTTTTAACCCAGTACTTCTTAGGAGGCCCAAATACCTCATTGCTGCAAACTCGTCCAGTGCATGAGCTCAAAAGAGAAGTGGAAAGACCTGAGGATCTGCGAATGCGAAGGTCAGATTCATCCTTGTCTGAGCTGGATCCATAGTAGTGCATTTTGGCTGTTCAAAATCAAAACACATTATGTAACTTTTTGCTAGGTTTTGTGTATTTACGCCATATTTTAGGAGTTTGACACGTGGATCTATTTCAGGCGAAAATACTGAAACTCAAGCAAGCTCCATGGTTCATTAAATTGAAGTTGCAAATTTTTAAAACCATGACCTTTGGGCTCTGTGATTTTAGTGTCATGTACCCTGATTATTAACCATTGACTTGTGTTTAGAAAATTAAAATGAACACCAAAACAACAAGGAGTTCAGGAAAGTACACAGCTCTGTTTCTATGGATCAAGCGGCTTTCACACTATATATGTAATTATGATAATTAAGTGTCTTCCACAATTAAACAAGGTCTTTCACACCAGGCTAACATTAAAATCCATAAAAACCTCATATTCATCGTCTAAAATCATATTAAGCTAACTATTCGAAAAAAATGCAGTAGAAAATGTAGATTCAAGTTCTAATCATGTTCTGATTAAGTGTGAGTATTATAAATCAATATCCTGATAATAAATTAGTGGTTTACCCTTTAACCTTATTGAGTAAATGACGAATATGGAGGGCTAGATAGTCGTTGGCCTTCCTTGGTCTATTCGGTCCAGGAACCACTTTAATATGTTAGCCTTCAGAATAAGGGTAAGTGAGTAAGAATTACGGGGTTGCGATGTAGCTGTCTCAAATCCTATGCTGTTTATCTAAGCCTGTGATTTTAAGGTACAATCACGATTAGAGAAATAAAAGGCCATTACAGAAGGGTTTTTTATGAAGAAACTATTAATTTTTGTTTTCAAAACCTATCAATTTCTCATTCAGAATTGCATTTGGTTGCTACTATACTGACTTTTTCCTAATGTATCAAAACATAAGTAAAGTAAAGTTCTGAACAAAGATCAAGTTTCCTCAGCAGCGAGCGAGAGTTAATACCCTTGTTTGCTCAGCATGTTTGAGTTAATAACGTTAATTAACGCTAATGATTATAACGTTAATAAAGTTAATAAGTTAATAACCATAACAGAGCATGTGTGAGTTAATAACGTTAATTAAAGCTAATAATTATAACGTTAAGAAAGTTAATAAGTTAATAACCATAACGGAGCATGTGTGAGTTAATAACATTAATTAACGTTAATAATTATAACGTTGATAAAGTTAATAAGTTAATAACCATAACGGAGCATGTGTAAGTTAATAACGTAAAGTAACGTGATAACTATAACGTTAATAAAATTAATAACTTAATAGCCATAACGGAGCATGTGTAAATTAATAACATTAATTAACGGTAATAAAGTTAATAAGTAAATAACCATAACGGAGCATGTGTAAATTAATAACATTAATTAACGGTAATAAAGTTAAGAAGTTAATAACCATAACGGAGCCTGTGTGAATTAATAACGTTAAATAACGTTAATAATTATAACGTTAATAAAGTTAATAAGTTAATAGTCATAAAGGAGCGTGTGTAAGTTAATAACGCTAATTAACGTTAAGAAAGTTAATAACCATAACGGAGCATTGTCGTTATGAAGTTTTTAGTTGGTCACACGAAATTAGATTACTTGAAATAACGTTAATAATTATAACGTTAATAAAGTTAATAGGTTAATAACCATAACGGTGGATGTGTAAATTAATAACGTTAATTAACAGTAATAAAGTTAAGAAATTAAAAACCATAACGGATCCTGTGTGAATTAATAACTTTAAATAACTTTAATAATTATAACGTTAATAAAGTTAATAAGTTAACAGTCATAAAGGAGCATGTGTAAGTTAATAACGCTAATTAACATTAATAAATTTAATAAGTTAATAACCATAACGGAGCATCGTCGTAACGAAATTTTTAGGTGGTCACACGAAATTAGACTACTTGAACCCTAATAGCAACTAACGTTTGGTGTCTGGTCCATGGTGTAGGCTTTATAAATAAGGTTAAAATAACAAGGTAATAAATATAAATAAAATATGAATAAGGTAATAAATAAGGTTAATATTTAAATAAGATACTCGCTTCTGAAAAGAGAAGTGGGAAAACCTGAGGATTTGCGGATGCAAAGGTCAAATTGATCTCTGCTTCTTTTTCTAGGAATAACTAGGTAACTAGGATTTCAAAATATTAGCCCTTAACTAAAAGCAGTCTGGCTTGGTCTTTTTACTGAATTATAATTGTATACTAAAAGTTATTAACTCATGGCCAGTGAATTAATATTGACGACCTTATAAAATAGTGCTTCATTTTATGAAGCACTAATTTATGTGCTTCATATAAGCTCTCTAGTAGGTTAAATCTGGATCGTGTGATTTTTATTCAAATCACTTGACGTTGTGGGGGTGTACTCCCCCTTTTCGGAAATCACGCAAATAA
>JAQQPU010015275.1:6104-21471 GCA_029168905.1 Artemia sp. Kazakhstan ARC1039
ACTTTAAAAGTTTTTTTTTTGTACCCCCCCCCCACCCAAAAAAACCCTCCCAGAACAAAACTTATGGCAATGATCTCGCTCCCAACCAAGACAACTCTGCAACAAAATACCATACCTCGCTATTCCTCTGCAAGGCCGTATGTTTGGGTCTAAAATACACCTCTCTATCTGTCTATCTAATATGCAGAATACTTGTACCAAACACATTTTGCATGCAGACCCGCTATACTTTACCCCCCCCCCCCCTAATATGCAAATCTTTAGCCCAAATTTATTTCTAAAGTAACGAAGAAACTAACGAAAAAACTGGTGAGTTCTCGAATTTTACACAGCGTAAACTTGAGTAAGTGGTGCATAATACACAAGTACCAAATTTTCTTCCCCCTACGGAAATAAAAAATAAAATAAAACGCGAACAAAATTCTCAAATTTGGAAAGCCTTATTTTCCACGGAGGGGGGGGGGTATTTTCCGGGAGGGGGTATTTTCCACGGGTGGGGGGGTTGGGTTGGTGGGGTTTTTTTCGGGGGGGGGGGGTAAATGCCGGCCACCGTCTATTTATTAGGTATCTCAATTATCTGTGACTAAAAAAATTACCAAAAATGTTTGTAGAGGTACGCCGTTTGGTAAAACCAGAGGTTAATATTAGCTCTTTCCCAAGAAGGTGGAAATTTCAACGGATACTGGGTAAACCTATAATTCGCTCCCCCCCCACCCTTATCATTTAACATTTTCCAGAATATCTCAACGAAAAACAGAACAGGGTCCTCATTTTGACTCACCTGAAACAAGACCATCATTAAATATGAAAGCAATATAAATGTTGCATGAGAACAGCCAATCACTGCGAAGGCTAAAAACGCTGTAAAATGTCCGTGATTATAATGCCCAACGCAATTGTTTATCCAAGGGCAATGATGATCCATCTTTAAAATACATTTTCCACCTATAAAACAAATAGACTAAATTCCTTAAAATTATATTAAATGTCCTATCTGTCGTATGATATTCCCAAAAAATCATATCTTTCTCTGCAGAGAGGCTTTGAAAAAAAGTAAAAAAAGAAAAATACAACAAAAAGAAAAAAACCGTTTAGGGAAAGAAAACCCGTTTAGAAACTAGAAAGTTTGTAATAATAAATGAATATAACTTTAGAAAGTTGAACTACAGACCAAATTAAGTCATGAAAAAGTTGATCCGAATATTCCCTAACCCCTATCCCTTTTCTGAACACCAAGGGCACCACCAGAAAGTTTTCTGGGGGGGGGGGAGAGAAACCGGGAGCCGCGTTTTACCATGACTTAAGTGGAACAATTTCTTATCTCCCTGTTTTTTAACGTCTTATTTTTCTTAGAGGGAGGGCAACTTTTTTTAACGTCTTATTTTCTTAGAGGGAGGGTCACTTTTTTAACGTCTTATTTTTCTTAGAAGGAGGGAGGGTCACTTCTTCTGGCCGCTTGCATGCCTTTAAACTCATTTTTCTCAAACTAAGAGGACTTTTATGGCAGGTGAATGGATCTGTCAGGAAAGTATCAGCAGCCCATATGAGAGTTCAGGAGGGTAATTTCAGGTTACAACCCTTACTCCTTTGCTACTTATGTTAAATCACTATAGGGTTTAGATTAGAAAGTCTGCAAGGTTAGAGCGCAGATTAAAAAGTATCCATTATTTCAAATATGTGAACCAAAGTGGGGAAATTAGGCATTAGTTTAAAGACTTGAATTTTAAGGACAGATCTTTTTCCTGATTTATCAAGTAACTATAGAGCTTAGATTAGAAAGTTCCCAATCGCGTAGGTAAGAAAGTACCCCTAATGTTAGAAATCTCAATCCATGGGTGAAAATTAGGCATTAATTTCACGACTTAAAGGGTTTTTACACGTCGGTTTTTAGAGTTGCCAAGTAACTAGAGAGCTTAGATTAGAAAATGCCTAAGCGAGTAGGCTAGAAAGTACCCCCAGTTTTAGAAATGTGAAACAATGGGTGAAAGTTAGGCATTAAATACGACTTGCACGTGTTTTTACAAGTCTTTTTCTTGAATTATCAAGTGACTATTAAGTTTATATTTGAAAATGTCCAGGGCCGTTCAAAGAGGGGAGGGGGTGCTGGAACAAGCTGCTCTGGACGTCAAGGCTGGCGGGACACCATGGCTGGAGGGACGCCACAGCTGGGACTTTTTTATTTATGTTTGAGTCGAGAGGGGGTGCCGTAATTAATTTTACCCCGGGCACCACCAGTCATAGGAACGGCCATGAAAGTGCCTAAGCGCATGGGTTAGAAAATACCCCTAGTTTTTAAAATGTAAATGAAAGGATGAAAATTAGGCATTCCTTTCATGACTGACACGTATTTTTACAAGTTTTTTTCTTGAGTTGTCAAGCAACTGTAGAGCTTTTAGCAACTATGCCTACATCAATTTATTGGGAAAGAAAAGGTTAGCTTTCCTTCACTATGGCAACAGTACCGCCAACAGTAGCCAACGTAGATGGCAACAGTACCACCAACGTAGCCAACAGTACCGGAATGGCATGTGAAAATGAGATCTGATTGCTCGAATTGTTTAAGCAGAAACTTACAAAGCCATATACAATTTGAAAAGTTAGGAAAAATTGGTAATAAAAAGAAATATGGGTAAAACATCAGCTAAAAACGTCTGTCATAGGATAGCTTAAGAATATTTTTGAAGATATTTTATTAGAAATTAATAATTTATGAATGATTGAATTTGTACAAAAAGCGTAGTCAAATTTAAATAATTATTTTTGATTATTTATTTTTAAGTTTCAACGTGGCAACAGTGAAAAAAAATTGATATTGCTGTAGAAAAGTCACATTTTTCAGGCAAGAATAGAACTAAGATGGGTTTAAGGGGAGAAAAATATCTAAATTTTGATGTCCTAGGTACTTAACGTATGAGCGAAAAAAAACATGAATTACACAAAGCTGAAGGATTTTTTCTTTTTTCCCCATTTAGAACAAACCTTACGACCGATCTGGTATATTGAATTGAATTAAATTTATTTATAACCCGTTGAAAATACAATAACAAACGAAGTATAGAAAAAAGAAGAAGAAAAGAAAAAGCAAAAGAAAAATACGGATAATGACAAATAAAACAAAATTAAAATTCATAGAATAATCGCACATGCATAGCAATAAACCAAACAATCATACAGTACATATAACAAGCAAAAAAAAAAGACAGCACAAGCCAATAAAAGAAGCACATAGACAAGCACGAACAAAACAAATATAAAACTTAAAAACTTATGGAACAAGCACACAAGCATAATAACAAACCAAACAATGATACAGTATATATAACAAACACAAAAACAATAAACGTGAAAGACTTATTGTTTTAAAATGGAACACCATGGGAGTCCATTTATTCCCCTATTATAAGGTGCAATGCATCTGCCGATGGCAGCATTGGGGACAATTAGGCCGTATTTCCTCTTGGCCCAAGAATTACTTGCCCAGGGGGGGCGATAAGGCCTCCCCCCTATTTTTGTAAGAGACTTGTAAAACAAGTTCAATGATACCAAATCTGAATTTTCACCCCGAGATAGAGAGTATATAGGCATTTCACTATGTGGTTAAAACTTCAGAAATATACATTGTGCTATTCCATTCCAGCCGATTCTTCTTTTTTTTAAGGGTGCTGACATTTTTACTAAAAAGACCAAAACAAAAATAAAATAAAAGCGATCTACTTACACTTACTACAATGATGAGATCTAGGTGCTTTATACGCCTTACATATGTTACAAAACTGAAGAAAAGAAATGTCGTTTTGAGAAACCTAAAATGAAACGTAGGCATAAAATTCAAGTAATCAAATTTGTTCGCTGAAAAGCAAAGAGTATAAGTACCTTACAAGAATGAGGATTGGCACTAGTGTTGACAAAAAGCCCTCAACACCATCTAACGGTTGGCGACATTTGGTATTTTTAAACGTAATCACAGGCAGTGTTCAATGCACTCATTCTCACCTCTAACACTTATTACAATATAAACTGCTGTTTAATTGAACAATTCCAGACAAAAAATTGAGTGCCCACTTCAATAAATCGCCGGAAATCGTATGTTTATATCGTATGTTCGTATCGTATAATCGTATGTTCGCATGTTTGTTTTAAACATTATTTTCACCTAAAATTAGTTTTAGCCACAGTCCAATGGGATGCACATGCATCCCGAATGTCATCACATCCGAGATGCAATTGTTTACCCAAACAAATAAGGTCTTTTTGAGAAATGTATTTACTTTCTGTTTGGCTGAAAACATGTTAATGTGTATGTTTTAGAATTTTTGGTTTAAAAGCTTCAGACAGGTTTAACACCACTAACTCCTATAAAAGAGCTGCAGGGCATTCAAAAACGGAAATATTTTCCGTTAAATTTATACTCCGATTTCTCATGTCTTAAAAAGTAGCAATTTGTTTAATAATTATTTCTCCGTTTGGCTCAAAAAAATATTTTTTACATCCGTTTTTTACAATGTATTTTTACACTTTTTGATTTAAAAGCATCAAACATCTTTTTCGTCCGTCCTTTTTCAAAACAAATTATTTACAATCGCTTTAAAATAAGGTAAAAACTGGAAATTGTTTCTATTTTTTGTAAGTAATGTTTTTTTTTTGACAAGTACTGTATTCTATTTTAACTTAGCGCTGTTTAGATTATTTTTGAACCGAAAAAAGATAAAATAGTTTTTTTCTGTGTATTTCATAAGAAGCGCAATAGCGCTACCTATGTAGAGAGCAATGTGGGAACAATGTATTATTTAACTTCTTTTTTTTTAGACCAGGGCGCTTCGTATAGAAGGAATTGTCGTAGAAACTTCAAAAAGGGCTCACCCGATTGGGAATTGAAAGGGCTAGTGCCTTTTTCAATAGTCTGAAGTTATTGCAAGTCAATCACCCCCCCCCCTCCAGTGTCCATCATTTCCCAAGACACATCTAATCAAAAAGTTATACCCTGGGGGAATATAAGGTTTTTTTTATAGAAAGGGTGGTCGTATAAACTTCGAAGGGGGCTCATTGGATTGAAAATCAGAAGTTCTAGTGCCCTCTTTAAGATTCAAAATTATCGGGGGGCAGCTAACCCCCCCCCCCACCCCACGGCGTATTTTCCCCAAATACACCTTCTAAAAATTTTGAGATAGCAATTTGTTAAAAAAATAATCCAATAGACTATTAAAATAGACACGGATAATCCGTGTTGCAGCGGTAACTAGCAACCTAGTAAGAGACGATCACGTCCAATGTTAAGAAACATAATAACTATAACTCCTAAAAATAGAGTAAGATCAAAACAAAAAGTATATCATTAGAACAGCCTTGTCCGAAACCCCAATATAGGAAACTGTCTGTCCCTTGGCTTGAACAGCAAGGGAAAAATAATGGGTTGAAAATCAAGAAAAGTGGAAGCTGCTACAGCATTCTGCCTAAACGGCAACTTTTTTTTCTTTTTACTTCCACAGATAGCTTGGCATTGGAACATCGTAAAGAGTTGTTCAATGGCTCATTTTAAAGGAAATTAATGGGGTTAAAAACCTTTTGTAGATAAAACAAATTATTTTTAAAATGGAATCAATTTTTTTATGAAAAACTACAAATTTAATGTTAAAGATTGATCAATGACGTCATCATCGTAGGCTGTAACCAGGTCGTTACATTAAGGAGCGAATTGTAGCCCATACTAACAGAAGTAATAAAAGGAATTATTATATACATGATTATTTTAGTTCTATTGGGGTTATCATCCTAAAAGACCTAATTTCAAGAACTTTCAACTACGTTGAACAAAACAGATATCTCAAAATTTTGATTGGATGTGTTTGGGAAAAAGGTGGGCGTGAGAGGAGTGTTAGTCGCTCTTCAATCACTTTCAACTATTAAAAAATGCACTAGTCCTTTCAATTTTCAATTGAATGAGCCCTTTTGAAGAATCAGATTTTTATGCTGATTTCAAACATATAAGTTTAATCAAGTTTAGTCTTAACCATCAAAAGTTACGCGCCTGATAAAATTCGCATTATTTTCGATAAAAGGGGGAAACAACCCCTAGCAGTCATAGAACTTTATTAAAAATCACACCATCAGATTCAGCGTATCAGAGAACCCTACTATAGAGGTTTCAAGCTCCTATCTGCAAAAATGTGGAATTTTGTATTTTTTTTCCAGAAGAAAGATCACGGATGCGTGTTTATTTATTTATTTTTTTTCCCATGGGTGATCGTATCGATCCAGTAGTCCTAGAATATCGTGAGAAGGCTCATTCGAACGGAAAATAAATGCTCTAGTGCCCTTTTTAAGTGACCGAAACAATTGGAGGGCAACTTGGCCCCCTTCCACGCTATTTTTTTCCCCGAAGTCACCCAATCAAAATTTTGAGATAACCATTTTGTTCAACATAGTCGAAAATCTAATTAATATGTCTTTGAGGATGACTGAATCCCCCACTGTTCCCGGGGGAAGGGCTGCAAGTTATAAACTTTGCCCATTGTTTACACATAGTATTGGTTATTGGGAAGTATACAGGCGTTTTCAGGAGGAATTTTTTTCTAGTGGGGGTTCGGGGTCAAAGTAGAGGTTAAGGGGGAAGATCTTTCCATGCAGGATATTTCCTTGGGGGAAGGGACATTTCTATGAAGGGGTCGCCAAATTTCCCAGCATTATTTAAAAAACGATCAGAGATTAAATAAAAAAACAAGTTTTTTTTTCAACTGAAAGTAAGAAGAAACATTAAATTTAAAACGAACCGAAATTATTGAGTATATGAAGGGGGTTCACTAGTAGTGTAGCTATAACAGTTACAAGCGGACAGTCCCCCCATATAGCTATAACAGTTTCAAGCGCACAGTCCCCCCATATAGCTATAACAGTTTCAAGCAGACAGTCCCACCATATATCTATAATGATAAGTAGCGCACAGTACTCCCGCCATACACACAGACAGTACAATGACCAGATTCAACCTACCATGAAAATTCGTGCTGTTCACGAAACCATGGTTTTGGGTCATGACTGTTCACATATCTAATGTTAAATATGATTCTTCATTATGGTATGATTATAGGCGTTGACAGAAATGAAAATGGTAAACGATCTGAGGGAATGCTAGCTCCTATTCAGAGATACTTATTTTTTTATTTGGGCGATTCTCAACTGTGTTCGGTATAATACACAACTACCATTTGCACAGCGTTGTTAGGTCCCCTATCCCAACCCCAAGGACCCCTCCCCCCCCCAACTCTTTGCCCCCCCCTCTCCCCCAATCCTTCGGCCCGTTCCCCCTCAAGCCCCAGCTTTTTTTTTAACATGATATATTTTTTCAATTTTTTTTTACATCTCTTACAATGACATGTAACACTTACAACAAAAAAATCATATTTAATATTTTCTAAATTCAAAATGAGAATGATATAGAAATGTTAGTCGTGACTTTTACTATTAGAAAAATATTGTTTTTAGTAGCACTTTTTTTTAACTAAATTTTTTTTTTGGACCGAAATTATTCAACTTTTTTTCAAACAGTTTTTTTTACTTTTTTTTCTGACATAGCATTGCTAAGGATATCTCTTGCCTAAATGATATGTTCCTTAAAATGATCTAACATTACTAAAGATAACAGATATATTTTGACCATATACATTCTTGTTTCTCACAATTAATAGCTAAGTTCCTAAAAATAATCTAACATTGCTAAGGATATCAGATGCATTTGACCCTATGCATCCTTTTTTCTCTCAACTAAATGATAAGATCCTCAAAATAATCTAACATTGCTAAGGATATCAGAAGCATTTTTTCCACATCCATCCTTGTTTCTCTAAATTAAAAGCTAAGTTCCTAAAAATGATCTAACACTGCTAATGATATCAGATAAATAATAATAATAATAATTTATTTTTAACCCGCTAAGGTAACAAAAGCGGAGTATAAATAAAAGAAAGAAAAAATACATACAAATCGACTAAATACACAGTAAAGACACTAAATCAATGAAGGAGGCGGACAAACCCATGATGAGCTGGGAGAGCCTTCACTGTCTGGGGGAGTTTGTCAGCAAGCTCAACTAGCTTTTCAGTTATATCTGGAAGCCCAAAAACTGAGACAAGGTTACGGTTCCGGTACCACGGAGGCAAATACAGTAGAAAACGCGAGAACCGAAAATAATAAGAACGTAATGACCGGGTATTTTTTCGCCCAAGAATGGGATAAACACCAGAAAGGAACAAAATTGAATGATCAGTAAAAACAGAATACAATTTAGCAAGGGTCTTCCTACTGTATTTCCCCCGATTGGCAACAATTTTGGAGTAAGATACTTGGATCTTTTTCTTACAATTCGCCACGGCTTGTTCTCGGAGAGATTTAAGATTTTTAGCAATGTTTATACCCAACCACCGAAAAGAAGAGACACATGGGACAGAAAAAGAAGCGCAATCTAAAGGCGAGTTACAATTACTGTTAAACGAAAGATATTCACATTTAGAGAAGTTCAGTGATAGACCAATCTTACTAAGGTTTGTTGCAACTGTAGATACAGAGACAGAAAGACCTTTTCTAGTCCTACTAATTAGAAGTATATCATCAGCATACGCTATGTAAGAAAGATTAATCGCCTGAAAAATACAAGTGGTTGGGATAGAAGATAAAACAGAAGAAATGCAAAGTTTAAAGATAGAAGGGGAAAGGACAGCACCTTGTCTGACACCACGCCGAACCGGAATTTTAGAATCGGAAATAACCCCTTCAGATTTTATTCGTAGAAAAGAATTGGCATACCAATAACGAAGGAGAGAAACCAGAGAAAGATTAATGCCGTGACTAAAAAGGGAAAACAGAGCTTGTGAGTGGACGACGCTGTCAAAAGCCTTGGAAAGGTCCAAGGCGCAAAGATGGAGTTCATATCCCTTTTTAGTCGCATCAATAAGAAGATTAATTAGAACTCGATGGGCTTGCTGGCACCCTACCCCAGACGAAAATCCAAGCTGATTTTCGCCAAAATGTGCACTCGATATGGACGGAAGAAGAACATATTCAAAAACTTTACTGAGATTGCAAGACACAGTTATTGGCCGATACGACGAGCAATCGCTAGGAGGTTTCCCTCTTTTAAGAATTGATGTTACAGACCCACATAGGAAGCTATCCGGTACCGCAGACGCACACAAGCACATTTGGAAAAGCAACTGCAGGTGTTGAAAAAGAAGTGGGCAATCAACTTTTAAATGGTTGGCAGAAATGCCATCGCAATCGAGGGAATTTGATTTCAATCTTTTTACTGCCTGCTGAACCACAGAGAGCTCGACAGACAAAATCTGAGTTTGGCTCAGCGATACGGGAAGTGCGGCAATGAGAAGTTTCGAAAAAACCGAATGGACGTGATGATTCACTGAACTAAAAACTTTACTGTAATAACTATGCCATGCACCGGCACTAATCGGGCTTGTAGCAAAAGAATCATCAAGTTTTTCAGAATTAATTACCTTTTGCCAATCAGATTTACTTAACGGGAAATTCGATATTTTTGACTTAGTCGAGCGCAGGTATTTTTTATATTCTAATTTTGTCTTTTGCTTTATTTGATGAATAACCCCTTCAGACGGACGACCACAAGAAACCCAAATCCGCAACCAAAACTTTGCTTTATTTTTAATCGATTTCAATTCAGGATCCCACGACCACTCCGGTTTACGCGTGTTTCGCCTGACTCGCTCCTGTGGTACAGCGGTCAATTCAGCTGTTTTAAGGCAAGATACTAATTTTAGATAATAATCATTTAGAGTATTTTTATCATTTGAAGACTTACAACTAAGCTGTAGAAGGTGTAAAGGAACTTGAATTGTAGCAAGTAGCATAGCTAGCGTAGAAATATACAGCGATAAATTTATCTTATTCCAATTTCGACGGAAAACCCATCTTCGTCCTGCTTGTAAAGCATTACGATTAGTACAAATCGGTATTTGAAAAACAAACGAAATCGGTAGGTGATCTAAATCGCAATGATCTTCATGAACAGTTACAGTAGAAACGGGTAGGCCCGGAGAACAAACAACATGATCAATATTACTTTGACTACCGGAATGATGAAGATAAGAATATATACAAGTTTTTTCAACCAGCTTAAACTGCGGCAGCGAATCAAATATCAAATCCGAGCGAATATTCGATGACAGCAGGTCAGCGTTAAAGTCTCCAGCGATCAAAAAACGATAACCTTGATTTGAGACGGATTCCAAAAGTTTCTGTAATACACTGCAAGTCTTAGCGAATCTGTTAAGAGACTGAACCGATTTTCTGTCACAAGGCAAGTAAACATTTACGATCACTAAATCGTTAATCCGCACGGCCAAAATGTTAGGATCACTGTGAAAAAGCACAGGCGAGTAGCAAGCAACACTATTTCGGTTCAGTATACAAGCAAGCCCACCCGACGGCCGTCCGAAAGTAGTTCGTGCCGCCGATACGAAAACGACGTGATTAGCACTTCTTTTTAGCAGGTTTGTATTAGCCGACGATAATAAGTGTTCTTGCAAACAGACAATGTCATAGTTACATGCAAGTTCGTCAATAACATGCTCTTTTCTTCTGGTACCATTTATGTTGTACGAGACAGCTGAAAGGGACTGCATCATTTTCGGGCACTACTCGAAACGCGAGACTTGAGCACTGGACATTTCAAACTAAAGGATGTATGATCACCGTTGCAGTTCGCACATTTGGGGCTATTTTGGCAAGGCGTTTCCTTAGTGGCAGTATGATTACCGGCACAACGAGCACATTTATCAACAGGACTAGTGCAATCCTTCATCATGTGATCTGGGGATCGGCATTTGAAGCAGCAACGGGGTACACTGATGAAATCGTACACACGGAATATTTCGTAACCTATTTTCAGGCCGTTCTTGATGGCATTGCCTTTTGCGAATGTATCCGAAAACTCTAGCTTAATTGTTTGTGAAGAGCCGAAACGAGTGGCTTCAGTCACACCAGGGTACGAATTTAGTCCAGCAATGTCAAAATCCTCAGGGATACCTCTAGCAATCCCAAGGTGACGCTTAAGCACAGTTTTAGTGGTAGCACCCGATGCGGCTGCACTAATCGAATTGCAGAAATCCGAAATAACAGATTTCTCAATGTTGACATACAACTTGTCACCTCGTGGGCGGACACTGGAAACTGACTCGTGACCTGACAATTGGTCTAAGAATTCCTTTCGACTTTTGGGGTTGCAAACTGTTTGCGGAAGGTTTGAAACAATCACTGTAGCATGGCTACTCGATAGTGAAGAAGCAGCAGCCCCATGCTGGGGTAGCGGTGGAAAATTGGCTGAATAAGACTCGAACTGATTGGATATAGTTTTTAGATGCAAGTTCAGTTCATTGACTTTCGAGAGCAAAGCCGAGTAAGCCGAAGCCGGGATAACTGGCACTTCCGAAGGGCTTCGAATGACGAAAGTCGGAATTGTAAAACAATCTGAATCACCTTTTCTCAGCATTTCCAAGATATCACCAAGGTGACTAGATGGTGCCTTCGTCCCGGTTCGCTTCTGAAATGGCGCATCAGGATCCAGCTTCAAGCCCAGCCATTTCTTTGCGATCACAATCACATCGCAATCAAAAAACTCCGCTCCAAATCTTTTGATAGTCTCATCATCTATTCCCTCTTCCTTGTTTCGCTGAACGAAATTCAACACGGGCGAATAATGCAAATTCTCACTCTGTCCACACATCATGACGTAACAAGCTCTATGCACAGCAGCATGGGATGTTGCGCGCACGACTGACGAATTCTGCTTTGTTTGCACAGACAAACGCCTCTGAGACTTCAAAATGCCTCCGTCCACACAATACTAGGAACAAGGGAAGTGTCGGGACCCACTCACCAATTCCCCGCAATTTAAGGGTAACTAAATACCGGCAGGTACATACGGCGCTTGCGGCAGGAACCCTCCCCTCTTCTGCTTGTTGTCTAGTATATGTTATCAATCAATATTCTGTTCCGGAAACTACTTTAGAATTTTGGCTTATATTCAGTCAGTACAGTAGGTGGCAACACTGCTCTAAAAATTCGGGCGCACTTTCCACAGATCAACAATCAAGCTCTGGCAACGCAGCTAGATCTAGAATTCATTTCGGCCATACCGCTACTGTCCATAAAGAATACAATCCTCTAGGGTAATTAAATGTTTCTGTCTGAGTCACTGTACTTATTAAATCACTAAATCTCAAGGGAAATTATGTTCAGTAAAAATGTCAATAGCAAGAGAATAAGATAAGCCGATTATAAATGTCTGTAGGGAAACACACAGGTTGAAATCTTACTTTATTTAAAAGGTTAGTATCCAAAAACAAGGTGTTTACACGACGAACTCTCAAGTGATGCATTTTGATCCTATGCATCTTTGTTTCTCTCAACTAAATGATAAGTTCCCAAAAATTATCTAACATTGATAGGAATATCAGAAGCATTTTGTCAACATCTATCCTTGTTTCTCAAATCTAAAAGCTAAGTTCCTCAAAATAATGTAACATTGCTAAGGATATGAGATACATTTTGAAAATATGTGTCCTTGTTTATCAAAACTAAAAGCTAAGTTCCTCAATATGATCTAATATTGCCAAGGATATCATATTAATTTTGACCCTATGCATCCTTGTTTCTCCCAACTAAATTATAAGTTCCTCAAAATGATCTAACATTGCTAAGGATATCAGAAGCATTTTGTCCACATCCATCCTTGTTTCTCAAAATTAAAAGCTAAGTTCCTGAAAATGATCACACACTGCTAATGATATCAGATGCATTTTGACCCTATGCATCTTTGTTTCTCTCAACTAAATGATAAGTTCCCAAAAGTTATCTAACATTGATAGGAATATCAGAAGAATTTTGTCAACATCCATCCTTAATTCTCAAAACTAAAAGCTAAGTTCCTCAAAATGATGTAACATTGCTAAGGATATCAGATGTATATTGAAAATATGTATCCTTGTTTCTCAAAACTAAAAGCTCAGTTCCTCAGAATGATCTAACATTGCTACGAATATGAAATTCATTTTGACAATATGTATCCTTGTTTCTCAAAACTAAAAGCTAAGTTCCTCAAAATAATCTAATATTACTAACTATAACAGATGCATTTTGACTCTATCCATCCTTGTTTCTCTCACTAAATGATAAGTTCCTCAAAATTATCTAACACTGCAAAGAATATCAGATGCATTTTGTCCACATCCATCCTTGTTTCTCAAAACTAAAAGCTAAGTTCCTCAAAATGATCTAACATTGCTAAGGACACCAGAATATCGGATGCATTTTGACCCTACGTATCCTTGTTTCTGTCAACAAAATGAAAAGTTCCTAAAAATGATCTAAAATTGCTAAGGACATCAGATGCATTTTGACCACAAGGATCCTTGTTTCTCAAAAATAAACGCTAAGTTCTTCAAACTGATCTAACATTGCTAAGGCTATCAGATGCATTTTGACCCTATGCATCCTTGTTTCTCTTAACTAAATGAAAATTACCTCAAAATGATCTAACATTGCTAAGGACATCAGATGCATTTTGACCCTATGCATCCTTTTTTCTTTCAACTAAATGATAAGATCCTCAAAATAATCTAGCATTGCTAAGGATATCAGAGGCATTTTGAAAATATGTATCCTTGTTTATCAAAACTAAAAGCTAAGTTCCTCAATACAATCTAATATTGCTAAGGATATCATATTTATTTTGACCCTATGCATCCTTGTTTCTCCCAACTAAATTATTAGTTCCTCAAAATGATCTAAAATTGCTAAGGATATCAGAAGCATTTTGTCCACATCCATTCTTGTTTCTCTAAATTAAAAGCTAAGTTCCTAAAAATGATCTAACACTGCTAATGATATCAGACGCATTTTGACCCTATACATCTTTGTTTCTCTCAACTATATGATAAGTTCCCAAAAATTATCTAACATTGATAGGAATATCAGAAGAATTTTGTCAACATCCATCCTTGTTTCTCAAAACTAAAAGCTAAGTTCCTCAAAATATTGTAACATTGCTAAGGATATCAGATGCATTTTGAAAATATGTATCCTTGTTTCTCAAAACTAAAAGCTCAGTTCCTCATAATGATCTAACATTGCTACGAATATGAGATTCATTTTGACAATATGTATCCTTGTTTCTCAAAACTAAAAGCTAAGTTCCTCAAAATAATCTAATATTACTAAGTAAATCAGATGCATTTTCACCCTATCCATCCTTGTTTCTCTCAACTAAATGATCAGTTCCTTAAAATGATCTAACACTGCAAAGAATATCAGATGCATTTTGTCCACATCCATCCTTGTTTCTCAAGACTAAAATCTAAGTTCCTCAAAATGATCTAACACTGCAAAGAATATCAGATGCATTTTGTCCACATCCATCCTTGTTTCTCAAAACTAAAAGCTAAGTTCCTAAAAATGATCTAAAATTTCTAAGGACATCAGATGCATTTTGACCAAAAGGATCCTTGTTTCTCAAAAATAAAAGCTAAGTTCCTCAAAATGATCTAACATTGCTTAGGCTATCAGATGCATTTTGACCCTATGCATCCTTGTTTCTCTCAACTAAATGATAATTACCTCAAAATGATATAACATTGCTAAGGACCTCAAATGCATTTTGACCCTATGCATCCTTTTTTCTCTCAACTAAATGATAATATCCTAAAAATAATCTAGCATAGATAAGGATATCAGATGCATTTTGAATATATGTATCCTTGTTTATCAAAACTAAAAGCTAAGTTCCTCAATATGATCTAACATTGCTAAGGATATCATATTTTTTTTTACCCTAAGCATCCTTGTTTCTCCCAACTAAATGATAAGTTCCTCAAAATGATCTAACATTGCTAAGGATATCAGAAGCATTTTATCCACATCCATCCTTGTTTCTCTAAATTAAAAGCTAAGTTCCTAAAAATGATCTAACACTGCTTATGATATCAGATGCATTTTGACCCTATGCATCATTGTTTCTCTCAACTAAATGATAAGTTCCCAAAAATTATCTAACATTGATAGGAATATCAGAAGAATTTTGTCAACATCCATCCTTGTTTCTCAAAACTAAAAGCTAAGTTCCTCAATATGATGTAACATTGCTAAGGATATCAGATGCATTTTGAAAATATGTATCCTTGTTTCTCAAAATTAAAAGCTCAGTTCATCACAATGATCTAACATTGCTACGAATATGAGATTCATTTTGACAATATGTATCCTTGCTTCTCAAAACTAAAAACTAAGTTCCTCAAAATAATCTAATATTGCTAAGTATATCAGATGCATTTTGACCCTATCCATCCTT
>JAQQPU010015276.1:0-21470 GCA_029168905.1 Artemia sp. Kazakhstan ARC1039
CTACAAGTCATAGCTGCTCATGGCTCTCAACATGCTTCTGAAAGAAGCTGCCAAGACTAAGAGTTTCCATTAACTGGAAGAAGACAAAAGTCATTGTAGTGAAGCCAAAGTGTGATGCCAACAATTCTAATTACTTAGTTGACCATTTCACTTATCTTTGTTCTATCATATCTTCAGACAGCTGCATCAACCATGAAGTTGTTGTCTGTGCGACCAAGGCCTCTGCTGTCTTCAGCATACTGATCCATGTTTGGAAGTAGCCAATGATCAAACAAGCCACCAAAATGAAGATCCTTGGAGGGTCAGTCTAGTCAATCCTGCTGTACAGAACTGAAACTTGGCCTGCAACTACAGCTGTGCAGTGCTATCCCAACACTCTTCAATCTAAACTTTGAACCAACCATTAGTGGATGGAAACCAGTGCTTCCATTCCACTGATGTGAAAATAAACTATTTAAGTGCAAAAAAAGAGTAGAATTACAGTAGGACATAATCTGGAAGTAAGTATGTTATTGTGCTTACTATTTGAATAGGAATGTAAACAAAATTGATTCTTATGCTATATTACCAGTGTTTCACTTCAAATCTTTTCAATCCCTAAAAGGCTGGTGGAAAATCCCTAAAAGTTTCTGACCTTTTTCCAAGTTACAAGTTAAGACTTATTAGGCTGACTTTTAATAGCATTTGTTCAAGACGACTTATTTTGCAACTCAAGACCTTTTATGTGTACCAAAAATCTTCTTTTGACGTTTAAAACAATGCTTTGTATTTATCAACTAGTTAAGTTTGGTTTTGATTTGAAGATTCCGGGCTCAGATCTGAGATTCTGGACCATTTGAATATATTTTACTTATTTGTCTTTCTTTGCCATTATTTTTTCCTTCTCTATTACTACTTTTGCAATACCCTTGTTTTTATTTGAATTGGTACAAAGGATTGGCATGAATGATATCCTACCAGTTGCTTTTCCACAAATTATTTTTGTTTGACTTTTTTTATATTGAGTTGTTAATTTGAAGCTAAGTATAGAAGCAAAAATGAATCACTTAAAGCTTGATTTAAGGACAGCACCTGCATTTTGATCTCTTGAATTATATGATTGTAACTATTGTAGACTACTACCTGCCTCCCAGTTTTCCAGAAAATGCTGAATGTAGATGCACTTTAATTTGTATACCAAAGAATTTAATGAAAATTACCAAATAATAAGATTTAAGACAAAACACCAAATAGCCTACTAAAATTAATATTAATTAATTTAATATTAATAATTAATAATATTAATAAATATTTTCATATATTTTTATATTATTTATATATTATTTTATATTATTTTTATAATTTTTTTATATTATTATTAATAATAATAAATAATAATAATTAATTAATTAATAATAGTAATATTAATTAATATTAATAAAAATTAATAATAATATTAATAATATTAACATTAATATAATTAATAAAATTAATACCCAAGTCACCATTGTCATTACCATCCCCATTGCCTAAAAAAGCAACGCATTCAGATGCAGTCGTATTGGATTTCACAGACTTCATTTTTTCTTTAAACTCTCAGCCAACACATGGGGCCTTTACGCTTCATCCCATACTTGACAGAAATCATCACAGGCAAAGTTACATTTTTGAGCCCATTCCTCTTTTCATTTTTTACTGCTTTCAGAATGGTGAAAAGTACAACACCATTCAACATTTGAATGGTACAACCATAACAACATTTGAGCAGGGAAGTCCAGAAATAAACCAAATGACATGAAGAACGCTAGTGAACTTTAGCACTCCACTTGGCGTCTTGATGGATGCCACCCAGTTCCAAAAATCAAACCTTCAGTCCTTCCCCATTGGTTATTTTGTTTCAAATTTTGTGGAACTATCCAAGTCCGACAAAAACAAGAATGTTTGTCAATTACTTTTGCTGAAATCCCACTGTTGTATCCAAAATTCCTATTTCTGTAACAAAATGCATATGCTTGGCAAGAAAAAAAAAGTGGAAAAGCCAAATTTAAAGTAGAAATAAAGTACTAAAGTAGGCTGAAAATATTAGAGCAGAAATATTCAAAATAAAGTAGTCTACTCTAAAATGTCATCCAAGGTGATTTTCATCTGTCCACTACCACTATCAGAAGTTTCAGTTTTTGTAAAACCTTTGATTTTGAAAGAAGTAAGATTGTTTTCTAATTTGACTCCTTTATTACTAGTTTATTTTAAATTTATTTTACATTAAGAAAAAAGCTGTTCAGCAAACATTGGACCAATTTTTTGTGAAAGAAAGCCAACTTACAACAGCACCCATTATGGATTCTTCAGAATGTGATTAAGTTTAATTTTGTTTTTCATAAATTAATTGAATACAGCAGTTTATTTGGTTTTAATTGGATACATTTTTTTTTTGTTCTTTGTATGTATATAGTAAAATGGTATTTCTCTCTTATAGCCACCACAGTCAAGATTTTGCATCCCAAACATGAGACAATAACCGGTTTTTATGGTCTTTATACCAGACAATATTGGCTTGGCGGGAAACTACATTGTAGCTACATTTTAATTAAATATTTAGTTTGCATTTTTGCTACATTAGTTTAGGTTATGTATTTAATATAATGTGGTCCTGGTGGCCCCCCTACCATCATTCTTTGTTCTAGTTTTCATAACTCTGTTGATAAAGTTTTATATTTTCATCATATTTTGTTTTATTTCATTAACATTAACCAAACAGAACTTGAGTGTGGTGGCTATAAGACACAAGTACCATACCAATAAAATTTTATGTTATTTTGTTTTTTAATGTTTACTTTGTTCAATTTTCTTTTTGAAAAGAAGTATTTATGCAACCTCAAAGTTAAAAGTCCTCAAAGTTGGAGCAATTTTCCCAAGTCAAGTGAAAATGACATCAAAAACTGAAAGATGAGCCATTCAGTACTAGCCTATAAAGGTACTGGTTGGCTAATTGAAATATTTGTATATATATATATACACTGCTAAATTAGGCTATTCTCTATAAGCCTATAGGCTACTAAAGAAAACTGATCTGTTTCTGTTGATCCTTGAATTATGCATGTTTATGTTAGTTTTGACAAGATTTGCTAATTAGGCTACTTACCAAATCATATTATTGAGTTACAACTAAAGTGAATACACCACTCACTGCCTTTTTTTATGCTCATTAAAAATATAATTATTATTTTTTTTGGAAATGAATTTTAGCCCCCACCCCTATATATACCAATTCAGGGTATATATTTGCACATTAGGGGGTGGGGGGAAAGTTTAAACTTACCTCTCATTTTCATCATAAATAAAATTACCCCCACCCCCTATTGTGCAAATATATACCCTGAATTGGTATATATAGGGGTGGGTGCTGAAATTCATTTCTGACAAAATGATTATTATATTTGTAAAGAGCATAAAAAAGGGTATTAAGTGGTATATTCACTTTAGTCATAAATCGATAGGCCTAATATGATTTGGTAAATATTTACCCAAGATTTTAGAAGACATTAAATTTCAGCTGGAGGGGGGGGGAATGGTAAAGTTCTATCAAATCATATTATTGAGTTAGGACTAAAGTGAATACACCATTTGATGCCTTTTTTATGCTGATTACGAATATAATAATAATTTCTATCGGAAATGAATTTCAGCCCCCCTATATATACCTAACCTAACCCTGAATTGGCATATATAGGGGGGGGGGGGCTGAAATTCATTTCCAATAGAAATGATTAGGCCTAGCTTATTATATTTGTAATCAGCATAAAAAAAGGCATCAAATGGTGTATTCACTTTAGTCTGAACTCAATAATGATTTGGTAGAACTTTACCAGGGAAACTCAGGTCTGGGGGGGACTGAGGTCTGGGAGGGACAGTTGCCCCCCACCCCACTGCCCCATAGCAAACACCCCCGGCAGCTGCCCCCAAGTTTTATAACATCAAATCACTCTTATTTGACATTTTGCACTCATATGGTATACCTTACCCCTCCCTGTCTAATTAGGAGACCTAAAACCCCTACTGGATGCTTAGCATATCCTAGCCTACTTTGGCTTCCTATGCCACCCAAAGCAGATTTCTTTATAACCAAAAATATAAACATGTAATTAAAGAAAAAGAGACTAAAAATAAATCATATGCATATTCAAATTAAAGAAATAGGCCTGCTTGATAATAAAAACACAAATAATTACTTTTAGGGTGTTCAATATATCCAAACTAATTTTCTACACTCCTTTCAATATTCATTATTGGCATCTATTTATTTTGAATTATTTACAAATAGATGGCGAAACTCTAGATGGAGTTTCGGATGGAGACTCTCCATCTCTCCATAGATGGGGAGTCTTGCATTTTGATGCGTTGAATTCAAGCCTCCAAATATTAGTCCAGTGAGTGAATGTATCGAGGTCCAGTTGGATCGACTTAATATTCTCCGCTGTGTCTGCACGACCGATAAGTTTTGAGTCATCAGCGTAGAGGCTTACTTACTTTGTACTTGTGGCGGGAATCAGGCGTTTCCACCTCGCCCGGCATCGATGATCTTGGAGACCTTCTTGGACCATGTTGAGCGATCTTCTGCCAGCTGCTCTGCAAAAGTAAGCCACTGAGTTGACCATCTGTGTCCGAACTTTCTGAATCCCCCGATAGGTTCAAGGTCTGATTTGGCCAGGTTCCACCAGTTTTTCCTCTGTCCTCCTTGGCGTCTCTTCCAGGAGCTAATAGGCTCGACTAGATGTATTTGGCGAGGCAAGTATTCTGGCGGCTTCCGTAAAACATGGCCCAACCATTTCAAACGGCGTTCTTTAATAGTGAGCGCAACATCTCTCTGAATATTGCACATTCGACGTAGATCCGTGTTGGAGATACGGTCACGCAGCTGTATTCTGAGAATTCTTCACAGACAGGTATGCTCAAACACCTTCAGCGTATTCTCATGCTGTAGTTTTACCGACCATGTTTCACATCCGTAAAGGAGAACGGTGCGGACTAGTGCCATGTAGATTCGAACTTTCGTTCGGGCACTGACTTCGCGGCGATTCCATAAGGGTTTCCGAAGGGAGGCAAAGACTGTCTGCGCTTTCTGTATTCTCTGTTGGATATCAGCGTCGGAGGATCCGTCAATACATATTTGGGAGCCTAAGTATGTGAAACAGTTGACTTTTTCCAGCTGAACTTGATTGACAGTTAGTGTGAATGGTCCTGTGTCGTGGTTAATAGCCATGAATTTCGTTTTCTCTGTGCTGACTTTTAAGCCGATCAGGTCTGCCCAGGCCACCACGTTGTCAAGCATGTTTTGAGCTTCTACGGGTTCTGACAGGAGGCCAACATCATCCGCATAATCGAGGTCAGTCAGTGAGAGATTCTGTCCGATCTGAACTCCTGGATAGGACGACAGTGCATTTTCAAGCACCCAATCGACGCAATAATTGAACAGAGTCGGAGAGAGGATACACCCTTGTTTTACTCCGAACTCAACCAGGAATTCTTTAGTTTCTTCACCATAGACTCGAACTTGGCTCACTGACGCGTCATAGTATGCCTTCATCAGTTCAACAAACTTCAGCGGCATTCTGTCATTCTCTAGGATCTTCCAAAGTTTCTGGCGAGTGACAGAGTCGAAGGCGGCAATGAAGTCCAGGAACATCAAGATCAGGGGTAGATTGTACCTTTCAAACTGCTGGATAATGAGGCGAAAAACGAAGATATTATCAGTACAGCCTCTACCTGGCCGAAAGCCGGCTTGATTTTCTCGGGTTCTTTCCTCCCTTGCCCCTTTGAAGCGGTTCAAGAGTATAATCCCGAATATTTTGACCGCAATGTCTATAAGACTTATTCCGCGGTAATTTTTGCATTCGGTTTTATCTCCTTTCTTATAGAAGGGGAGAATGACTGATGTCTTCCAATCTTTTGGGAAAGAATTGGTCCTCCACACTTCTTCGAGAATGCCATGGAGCTGTTCAGCAGTGACCTCAGGGCATTGTTTGTACACTTCCGGGGGGAGGCCGTCTTCACCTGGGGCTTTGTGGTTCTTCAGGGTCTTGATCGCTTTTAGTATTTCGGCTCTGGTCGGTGTATCCAGCTCGACGTCGTAGGGTTCTTTAGAAACGGCAGGTGGGAAAGCATCAGGGGCGGATGATGGGGATGGGTTTAGGAGGATCTGAAAGTGATCCTTCCATCTTGCTAAGCGCTCCTTCTGACAACTGATGATTTTTCCTGATCTGTCTTTGACTGTTTCTGAGACAGCAGCTTTCTTACCAACGGACTCTTTCAGGATCTGGTAAAGCTTGCGGGTATCATGTGAGCGTGCTGCTTTCTCTAACGACACGGTAGCATCTTCCCACATTTGGCGGCGGTCCAGACGAACAGAGCGTTTTACCAGTCTGCGCAGCTCTTTTGTTTCTTCTTTAGGGCCGCTCTTCTTTTGTCTTCGTTCACCGACTATTGACAGGGTCCTAGTGGTAATCCAGTGCTGTCGTTTGATTTTTGCTCGGCCTAGGATCTCATCAGCAGTCTCTGTCATCACTGTTTTAAAGGTCTCCCATCTCTTCTCGGGGGTTGGGTTTTCATCAGAACTGAGGGCGTCAAATCGGTTAGTCAGTTCCAAATTGAGGGCCTGCCGAACTTCTTTGTCTTGGAGCTTACTGATGTCGAATCCGGCCTTGGGTTTGTTTTTCCTCCGAGTTGCAAGACGTAGCAAAATTTTTGCAGCAACAAGCCTGTGGTCAGACCCAGACTGCGAGCCTGTGTCCGCGCCGTTGTAAGAGCGAGAGTCCTGTACGGAGCTTCTCCAGCACTGGCGTACGAGAATGAAGTCTATTTGAGCCTTAGTGACACCGTCATTTGAATGCCAAGTTAAAAGGTGGCTAGGTTTGTGCTGAAATATGGTATTGGTGACAACAAGGTGGTTCATCAAGGCGTAGTTTAACAACCTTTGCCCATTCTCGCATCTGTGACCTTGTCCAAATTTTCCCAGGACTTGTCTTGTGGTTTGGTCAGAGGGACCAACTCTTGCGTTGAAGTCTCCAGCAACAATCAAGTAATCACGTGCGGCAACAGAAGAAGACAGCTGCTGTAGCTCGCCGTAGAAATCATCCTTGGTCGTATCAGCAGCGTCACGGGTGGGGGCATAGGTAGAAATTATCGACACATTTGCGGGGTTTCCTTTTAGTCTGATTCTGGCAAGTCTACAGGAGACTGGTTCCCATTCTAGGAGAGCATTTCTGGTTCTTTGGTTAATGATGAAACCAAGTCCGTGGAGTCCAGAATTATCCTCTACTCCGGAGTAGAAAAAATGGAATTGATGTAGCGTTTCAGGAGCTGTAATAAATATGGAGCCAGAACCTGAAATTCTGGTCTCGTAGAGGCTTACTTTGTTGTTTAGGATTTTTGGCACGTCATTTATATATATATATATATTAAATAAAGTCGGACCCAAAACTGTGCCCTGGGGGACACCACTTCCAACAGCGGCCACCTCGGAGAAAAACGTCCTTCCATCCTCGCCAAATACTTTAACCGTCTGTTTCCTATCTGTTAAGAACTGCATCACCCACTGAACCACACCACCACTCACCCCAATAGCTTGGAGTCTGCTCTCTTATTGGACAAGTACTTAGTTTAGGACAAGTGTGTTAGTTTTTTGAAAGGCATGCCTGCCTAGAGTTTCAAGAAAGTTGAACAAGACTTTAAAATTGACATAGGACCATTATATTGCCTAGAATGAGCGGCAAACAACGCACGCCCGCCTATGGTCTTAGGAAGATTGACCAAGAATTTAGAAGTCACACAGGACCATTAATTTGCTTGAAATAACAGGCAACAATCGTTTAAAGCCATCTTCATCTTCAAAATAGTACCTATTCATTGCCTAAGCTTAGCCCTGCATTCTGAACAAATTTTAATAAAGTAATAGTATTGATCCAACAAAGAAGACTCAGTTCTTTTGTCATTGTTATTTAGCAGAACATTAAAATTTAGAGTCATTATAAAAGGACGATAACAACGTAATTGCAGATAGTTAGAAAATTATATAACATATCTGTATTGATGTATTTATTTTTCCTGCGCATTCGTTCTATAAAAGAAGCGATTCCAATAAAAGAAAAACTTTTCAAGATGTCAGACTAAAGTAATTTTTGTATTCCAGTATTTTCAATTGAAATTCTTACTGATGCTTGTTACCGCATGGTTTCTAGCCACACATCTTGTTTGGACTTCCTTTTTGTAAATCATTACATCATAAATTTTTTCATGCCTTTTGCTTTAGCTGTTCGGATTAATTCCAAACCAATTACAAGAAAAAAAATATACATACATCCAGACATGAATAAATACCCATTATTTCTTTGTTCTTCACTTTTATTTTTGACTTGTTTTAATTTTTGCTGCCGCTTATCTTCTAACTGCAGGACGTATAGAGCAGGTGAGATCAGCAAAAGTGACCATCACCTCGTCGTCGCTAACATGTGACTAAGGCTCAAAACCTAGCACTCAGAACCAAGACCAGTCAAGATCGATGTCTCTTGCCTGTGCGATCAGAAGATATGGTCGAAATATGCTATTGATGTCTCGAGCCGCTTCGACGCATTCCTGCCATTTGAAAGCTGTGAAGACGCATGGCTCTCGTTAAAAAAGAATGTCCTGGAATCAGCAACAGCAAATATTGGACAGAAAAAGCGCGCTAATTAAGCGTGGAATCAGTCGGATACGCTTGACGTCATAGAGCAGAGACGCAAGGCGAGGTTACTCGGTGACATGCCAAACTATAAAAGCCTTAATAGTGTCTGCAACAGACTGATACAGCGAGACAAGAAGTTGTTTGTGGAAAGGAAGGCACATGATATAGAGGGTGCAGCCAGGAAAGGTGACGTTGGCAGTCTCTACAAGCATCTCCGTGGTCTAACAGGCGACATAACCCCCTCGGTTGCATCTGTTGTCTCTGGGGATGGCCACCAGCTCAATAACGAAGCTGCCCAGGTCAGTCGATGGAAAGACCACTTCTCGGGCCTCCTCAACGCCGAAGCCGTAGCGCAGACTTACCAGGAACTCATCAGACTAGTCGCCAGCAACCAGGAACTACTGACAAGTGACACAGAAACTCCTTTCACAGCATCAGAAATATACACAGCAGTAAAACGTTTGAAGAACAACAAAGCGGCAGGCGTATGTGGAATATATGCTGAGCTCCTGAAGTATGCTGGACCGGCGATGCTACTTTGGCTCAACATGCTATTTTCTGCGGTTTGGCGCACTGAATGAATCCCGAAAGATTAGCGAGCTGGTATAATCCTGCCCTTATGGAAGTAAAAGGGGAGCAAGAGCATCTGTTCGAACTACAGAGGCATAACGCTACTGTCAGTGCCTGGAAAGGTCTTTGCTATGACCCTGCCGGATAGATGCACGAGTATCCTCAGAAGAAAGAGGAGAGTCCAGCAGGTGGGGTTTATGCCCAGGAGATCAACTGTCGAACAAATCTTTATTATGCGCCAGTTAATTGAGAAGACGAAGGAATTCAAGAGGAAAGCATATTTAGCCTTTGTGGACTTCAAGGCTGCGTTTGTGGACTTCAAGGCTGCGTTTGACTTCAAGGCTGCGTTCGGCTGATACTTCGATCAACTGGTCTACCAGACAAATACTGCAAGTTGTTTGAAAAGCTTTACAAAAAGACCGTGAGTTGCGTCTATGTCAACGGAAAACGGAGCACGACATTCGGCATCAAAACCGGTGTACGCCAAGAGTGTGCCACCGCCCCAGAACTGTTCAATTGCGTGATAGACCATGCCATGACACGAACAACAAATTGCGTGCCCTTTTGTATGCAGTTTGGAGATCGCGTTCTGACGGACGCTGGCTTCGCAGATGATCTTGGTCTCGTTGCAGACTTAATTGACCAGTTGACTGACGCTCTGGAAGTCCTGCAGGAAGAGGCAGCAAAAATGGGGCTGAAAATAAACAGGCTTAAAACGAAGATAATGGCAATTGAACCCCCAAGCCCAGTCTTGCCCCCTGAAAAAATATCTGTTTGCAGAGCTCCTGTTGAAGTTGTAAGAAATTCCACTTATCTTGGCTCCGTGCTGTCTAATGGTGGCTCTATAGAGGAAGAGGTGTGCAGCCAAATTTCAAAAACCTCGTCTATTGTAGGAAGGTTCAGCAATCTCTGGAGAATGCTGCGTATATCTAGGCGCACAAAGATGCAAATTTATAATGCATCCATAAGCTTGGTCCTCCTCTATGCAGCTGAAACCTGGCCTCTCAAATCTACAATCTCCAGCATGATAGACGTCCGCCAGACTAAACAGCTCCGTTGGATTTAGGGACTTCGATGGGACGATTTTGTAAGCAACGTAAGGTTGCTCGCACTCACCTCCCAAGTGCCATTCTCCGTACAAAAAGCGCAGCGTACTCTCAGATGGTTCGGACACCTCCTGCGTATGCCGACGACAACCCCATCCCGAATAGTCTACGATTTTGACGCTAATAGCTGGTCTCGCCTTAGGGGCAGACCTCAGACAAGGTGGAAGGATAGCCTCAACAAATTCTCGGAGATGGCTAACATTGCTGGCGACGCGGCTCCACTGATAACAGCAGACCGGTCAGCATAGAGGAGCAGAGTTGCGACGCTCTCTACACCACGCCCAACGCGGCAGGAGCCTTAAGTCAAGCAAGTCAAGTCATGTTATCTTCTTGACTTCTAGACCTTATCTTATTTTCTTGACTTCTAGACCTTGACAATATATGACGCTGTTTTTCTTGTTAGATGAAGTCTTCCTCTATTGTTCACCCCAAACAGCATCATGAGGGGTCTTCATAAAAATGGAATATAATTGTAAAATCCTAAAATATTCGCAGAACATGACTTCCTTACTTTTTTTTATCACTCACAGGCCTGCTTCCCCTAATCCTGACAGACCTAACCCAATTAGTCCTGCAAATGACATCCTATGTCAGCCTGAAGACCCTAAGGTTAAGCTGAACAACGAAAAAGCTCAGAGCTCATCCGCTACTGTTTAAAATCAAGAGCCAGTTATGCCTGAACAAGTAAGTCCATTCTTTGTCCAAGTTACCCAATAGGGTCAAGGACGTAAGAAAGGAACTTTTAAAAGTCCTGATTGATACCCCATCAAGCTTAAGGTTGAAAAAGAAGAAAAGAAAAAACAAACAAAGTAATCAAAGGGCAGCAGAGTAGTTGATTAGATAGTTTCTTAAGGGAAACAACTACACAAAGAAGAAACTCTGCATATAGCTAGACAGTAAAGATAAAATTGTCCTGGACAATGAAAGTGGCAAATCTTAGAGAGCTGGTTCTTCTGATAAGGAGGATGTGAATGAAAAAGTATTTAGGTACATCAACGTTGGTGACTTTGCAAAGGTGGAACCAGAAAGAATTGTGCCCTGGTTGTATTGTGGAAAAAACAGAGAAGAGTGTAAAAGTAAATGTAAAATGTATGGTCAGAGATCAAAAATGGAAGTGAAGTGGTCAGACCAACAGGACTCTAACAGTTACCCCAGAGAAAAAATACTCAAAAATTATCACCCCCTGTTCCTGCCTCACGTACTGCTTCCAGATCATTTTCGTATTTCATGTTCACCAACTACTAGATAAATTATCGTGAAACTGTGATTATTTTTAGTTATTCAATGTCAATTTTTTTTATCATACCAATGATTTCAAACCTTTTTTTGATAATAAATGAATGTTTGTATTATAAACTACTATATACCATCCCTTGTTTTTGTATGTACAATCCACTTGCATTTAGTGGGACAACTGTACATGCCGTGATTCCCCCCCTGTTTTTATTAAGTTGAAAAGTAAAAAATCTGAAAAAATATATTCTATTCTTCTGATAATGAGCTTTTACTTGTTCTATAAACCCGTTCTCTAGTCAACCATTTGAAATGCCTTTTTCTACATTTAAAAAAAACTGTCCTAGTATTCACCACACTCCCCTACCTTCTGTATAGTTGACATAAGTTTTACGATTTTATGTTTTCGTATAAAAATGTTCGCAAAAATGTTTCGTATAAAAAAAAATATAGATATATATATATATTTTGTTTCTCATTTTTGCAGATTTATTCACCCAAGATTGCTTCTAAAAAAAGGAAGATCGTTGATAAAAGACGGATTTTTAATGACAAATTTATATATTTTATTATTGACGATGAAGAAAACCTTTTAATCTGTCAAAAATGTATTTCCATAGTAAAAGAATATAACTTGAAGCGACATTGTGGTACCGAGCAAAAAACTGGGTCTGACTGTCTTGAAGGCGAATTTCGAAAAAAACTAAATGTTTAATCTGAAATCGTCATTCGAAAATAAGTAGAAAACCTTTAAAGTTGTGACAGACAGAAGCTAATCAGCTGTACGTACCAGCAACAAAGTAGCAGAAATAATAGCAAGCATGGTTACCCATTTACCGAGAGTGAACTTGTAAAAGAGTGTGTCTTAAATATTGCGGAGGAAGTATGCACAGAACAGAATTTTTTTTTTGAAAAAATAAGTCTCTTTACTAGAACTTTCACCCACCACACCAAATACTTGGATGGTAATTTGTGTGAACATCTTAAGTTTAAAGGGCAGTCATTTACGTACTTCTCTCTTGAGTTGGACGAAAGTAGAGACATGTCAGATACGGGGCTATTCTCAGATATTTGTAAGAGGAATTGATGAAAACCTTCATGGATATGAGGAATTATTTAATATATGCGGTCTTGATAGAACTACAAAAGGGAAGGATATATTTCAACACTTAGAACAAGCTCTGGTTTCATGTGGCTTGAGCTGGGATAAATTAATCAGCATCACCAAGGACAAAAGAAACAATAAGAGCGGTCATAGTAAAGATGTCACTGGAAGAGTTGAACAGCAAACTTTTAGAGTCTGGATCTGAAGTTTCATGTATATTTCACTGCATTGTCTATAAAGAAGCATTGTGTTGCAATGTTTTATCGTGGAAAGAAATAATGGTAATTTTATAAGAAATAATGGGCTCACTCATCGCCAGTTTAAAAAGTTTTTGGAGGATGTGGAAGCTGAACATGGTGATGTGATCTATTACTGTGACATAAGGTGGCTAGACCGAGAAGCAGTACTTCAAAGATATTTTTTTAAAGAAAGAACTTTTTAACTTCATGGCAATGAAAGGAAAGGTAATATCCAAACTTTACAACAGCCAGTGGGTGCTAGATCTTGGGTTTTGAACTGATTTTACTACAAAACAGAATCAACTCAATAAACGTTTACAAGGTGAATATAATCTAGGTTGCAGCGGTAGCTAGCAACCTAGTAAGAGACGATCATGCCCCATAATAAAAAAAATGAAATTGTCCATAACTCCTAAGATTATAATCAGATAAAAAAAGAAACACACTAATAGAACTGTCTTGTCTAATACCCCTATTCAGGAAACTTACCGTCCCTTGGCTTGGACAACAGGGGAAATATATTGGCTTGAAAATCAAGGGTATTTGCTGAAACCACGATATTCTTCATATACTGGATATTTCTTCTTTTTATTTCCACAAATAGCTTGGTACTGGAATATCGCAGAGAGTTGTTCACTAACTCATTTTAAAGGAAATTGCTAGATCTAGTGTCATTTGTAATTAAAACAAAATAGTTTTTAAAATAGAATGTTTTTTTTTACCAAAAAGTCCATTTTTCTATAGCACTGTAGTAGCCTATGTTATTGGATTCATTGGATCATCATCGTATATCATCCGATTCATAAGACCATCGAATATACCTGTAACCTAGTAAATAATTTTACATAAGCGATTATTATATTAACGAACGAGCTGTTGTCTATACTAGCTTGTATGAGCAACGTAACTATAGTTAGGATTACAGTATTTATACTATGACAAAGCAAAAGGTATGAGAAAGAACTGCAAAACTTTGTAAACTGCAAAAATATTTAGGGTGTTTTAATATTAGTTCAAATTGCTTGTTGTAAATAGGCTTAGTGCTAAATGTAACTCGGCAGATAACCAATTTGGTTTCAAGAAGAAAATGAGTAGAGAACGCGCGCATTATTTGATTGCTAAATCGTTGATTGACACCGATGATTCAAATGAGACTTTGTATTTTGCCCGTCAAGATGTCAACCGCGCGTTCGATTCCGGTGTGCACCCTCAGATATTGTTGTCGGCCCCGAAATGTGGCGTGGATAAGTCTATTATACGCGCACTGAGGAATATGTATAGTAATTTAAAAGCGCGTGTAAATGTACCTTGTGTTAATGATTTAACCCTATCTTCTAATCTTATACCCATAGAGAAGGGAATATGCCAAGGAGCACTTACTTCACCACCGCTATTCAATAATAGTATTATTTCATCGCAAGAACCGGTTCAGTCTACATGTATCTTTAGAGGTCTCAATGTTTCGCTGATCGATTTTGCCGACGACATTTTGAACGCGAGTAGAACACTTATAGGCATCGAAGAGACTTTCCGTGTTTTGAGTAAGGAGTATGGTAACATAGGTCTTTCTTTCCGTCCCCAGAAGAGTGAAGTTCTCGTATTTAATAGCCGCGTTAAAGATAGTGTACCAGTTGATGTTATTTTCGGAATTTATACGATTAAGTCTTCGTCTAAGATTATGTATCTCGGTCTTCCAATTTGTAGCGATCTTAAAGAAACCCACGATTGCCTTGTTTCGTTGTTCGCTGTAAAGACACGCAGAGCTTATGGAATTTTCGTTTCAATGAAGTGCCACTTTAACCGTTTTCTACTTGTAAGGGTGTATAATGCTTTTGTTTTGCCACATGTGCTAGCCCTATCTCCGTTTTGGAAAATATTTACCTCGTCTGATCGCCGCAATATTCGGTCTATTTTCTACAGATATGGCAAGTATCTGTTTCGTCTTCCAGTTTGGATGAGAAATTCGAATATATCTTTGAAGTATGGTATTGCCGACCCTCTTATAGCTGTACTGAATCGCCGTGTTCGATTTGCAAAGGCGTTTGAACCAAGCCTCTCTTCATTATATGTTGCAATAACTTAAATTTGTCTTTTTTGTTTGTCGTAGGAATGTTCTTAATCTTGTTTTTCTGTAGTTGAGTTTTCTTCGGATATTTTGTTGTTATTTGATGTTACTTTTTTTTCTTTTCTTGTACTCCATTTAAAACATTTTGTATGTTTAATAATGGGTAATAAAATAATAATAATAATAACCCTACAAGGTCTATGCTAGGTAGTTATCAATAATAGAAATATGCAACTATGGAATAAATTGATCCCATATATAAGAGTTACCTTGTTTTAGTGTAGACTCTAATAATTCTAGTTATAATAACGATAATAATCTTAGTAAAAGGTTTATGATAAAAAAAAACAGGTTACCAGCGTATTTATACGTTATTTAGGAATTACAAAAAAAAACAACTTACAAAGGAATAATTTACAAAGGAATAATTACATTAAGGAATAACTTACAACCAAAAAAAAAATATATATATCACTCTTGACGTATCAAGATAAAAAAAGTATAATATAAAACTGAGTGCGCGGTGCTTATTGACTAAGTCTTTAAGGTATGTAACAACCAATCATAAATGCATTTCATAAACAGAGTAAAACTAAGACTTCCATTACCATTTTAACTCTAAGATATAATTTATAAACAAAAATTCTAAATTACACTTACAATTCAGTTTTGCTTGGCCAATGCCATAAAAGAGTTCAAAAGTTAAATTAAAATATGTCTTGATAAATTAAAATTCGTAATAGATGACTTTGATAAGAAAATGGCAGAAATTGACATGGCACTAGGAACCAGTAACAAAAACAAATAGAAGGAAAAGATCAGCGAATAATATTGAATATTTGTCGAGAGACTTTACCACAATAAAATCTATAGAAAACCCTAAATTATTGACTACAAGAAAAAGAAAACTCTATGATGGAAATTTTGCAATGCTGAACGAACTACCAAGCCTATGGACTGTTCTTAAAGAACTATGGCAGAGTCATACCGAGAAGGTCACAGAACAGACATCACCTAAAGTAAGAAAGAAAAATAGCAACAGACCCCTAAGTATACAAGATACCAACTTAGAAGAATTATACAAATAAAAAAACAAGTTCTAAAATACCCAACAAGACTATGAATATATAAATCCCACAGAAGGAAATTAAAAAGATATCACGACAACCACACCTACATATCAGACCCCAGCCAGGGAGATACAGTCTTCGATATCAGAAAATACAGCAAAGACAGTGTCAGAATTGATCGAACCTAGAAGAGAATGGCCTAGAAACCTAACTATATTAACTTATCTAAAACCTACAACATTTACAAAATGGACATAGTCAACAGGGCCCACATTTACGCATACCCATTCATTTGGCAAGGTCTTCATAAAGGCAAGAGCAGAAATCCCAGTAACGCATACCGAAGGACAAATAATAAAAGTACAAGCGCATAAGCCAGAAGTAAAGAAAAATAATTATGAAAAAGAGGAAGAAGATAATTCCGTACATAAGAAATGTTGGACTATAGACGGCAAACGCACTTGCGCTAGACTAGCTATGGCGACGAGACGACAAAAGAAGGTATCGAACCATTACCTGATCTAAATGAGAAAAACACCCAGAAAGTACCAAATCATCAAGCCTTTTTAGTATTATACAGACAAAGATTACAAGCCTTATTTGAATTATTTAACACGGAAATACAAAAATTAAAACAAAGTACCACAAGAATTTTTGAAGTATTCTTTCGAAGAAGTAAATACCGAAGGTCTACAAGCCTAATTCCCATCATTGGAGAACTCACCTTCCGCCTTTTTGGGTTAACAATGAAGGAAGACTTAAACATCCTGAGGAAAAATGTAAAAAATTGAATAATGCCCTGAAAGTAACCTTACATGTCCACAAAATACAAGCTCGTATAACAAACTACCAAAGAGATAAGGTCGAAATGATATCTAAGAAAATCTCAAAAACGGTAAACGTAATGAATTATTCAAGGAACGAAGTGCATCGCGTGGTGACAGACGTGAGCCTTTCCGTGATATCACTGGATATTTTTACCATGTCATTACTAAATATAGTGACAGATGTTAGTAAGTTCGAATTTGCATTATTTGCTCTCACCGGAGGAACGTTTTCATACAACCTAGTAGATCCTTCTAACCTAAAGAGTATTTTAGATGAAATAAAAAACACCTAATGTTTAGTTTACATTTACCCAGAGAACCAGAAGTATCAAATTTATTTCTTTATTATACAAAATTAAAAGTCCACATCACGGGAATAAATGAACAATTATTCGTGGTTGTAACGATTCTATTTGATAAATCAACAATCCATGTATGACTTATACAAAGTTTCTACCTTCCCCACTAATATAAAAAAGACAAACTCATTTCTGACTGTCACGCCCAAAGCTGAATATTTACTTGTTGATCAAAATAGAAGAAAAGACGCCTTAGCTAATCCAAAAGACTTAAAAGAGTGCGTGTCATTCAAAAACCTAGTATGCCAGCTTACGGTACCTATTTATAATGTCAAATCCGAACCTTGTATGTTAGATATATTTTTAAAAGACACGCAACAGGATGGAATCCCTAATTCTTGCGAAGATTTGATAGGAAGTACTAAACGAGAAATATTCATACATCATAGAAATGATCTTTGGTTTTTTTCTGTTCCAAAAGAAACTGTTGGAGCTTTGTCTTGTTATAATAATACTGAAAGAATCGATCCAAGTTACAGGACCGAATTACTATTAATAGATGTAGGCACAATAACCATAAAACAGGGATGTCGACTTGTAACTAAAGAAACGACAGTTCAAACGCTATTGATAACTACGAGCACAAATATAATAAGTCCTAAAATAATCAATTTTAAGGCAATTAACCTATCATACACTATCCCCAATATAGATAGTGAGGAACTGAAAACCTCAATATGGCCCAAAAATAGAAAGGAACAAGGGAACATTACCGCTTACAAAAATAAGAGAAGCATTGGATTCCCAAAGTCCCCTATTTACTAATGAAGACCAAAGATTAGCGTACGTGGAAAATAGATACGGATTATTCTCGACAAATTTTTGGTGGAACATACTATGTTTCGTATTTGCGATTTCTTTGACTTTGAGGACCTTGCTAACTTTTAACTATGGAAGAATTGCGAGACTACGAAGGCAAAACCCAAAGGAAAAACACGTGGAAACGACTGAAATGCAGAAGTTAAACCCAGAACCCTATGAAAACGTATAAGCCAAGAAAAAGGGAAGACACTAGAAGATGAGTGGGTATAGAGGTCCTCACTCGCCCTTGCTATGTCTAGTCCCCTCACTCTAATTGTCGTTTACGTAAAACCGTGTGGTTACGACGCTGCAACATGCGTTTCTTAAACAGCACGGACGTGCGTGAACAATGAAGGCATGAAATATGTAGTAAATTAAGACTTCAAATTTAATAATGTAGTATAACTTTTGTTTAAATGATTATTTTAAATCTAATGTAGCATTGAATAAGCGTTGAAGGACGTTAAAATAAAATGTATGCAATAATATATGCTAAAGAGTATAATAAGTTACCTTAATTAGAGTTAAAGCTATATTAATCTCTTAGTATTGTCGTTCTTCTATAACAACATTTTAGAAGAAATTTCTCTGTTTTAGATTTCCCAATGGAAATTCTATATATTTGAAACTAACGTGATAATAACATAGTTTTGTCACAATTTATATAAGTGTAATAATATCAGTGTATTTGTTTAATGTTGCTTTGTAGCATAATATTCATCGTTAAAAGTGCCCGAATCGTATTGCTTATTATGTATTAGGACTAACTCGTTTTAAAGAACATGTGATTCTGCCTGGGCCTGGTTATTTTTATTCCAGGAATTGGAATCGCATATTGGAAATCAATCATTACAATACTAAGTTCAGTGCAGATAAACCTAGTAGCATCTACCTTCATCATCGCTCAACCAACGAAGAGTACTCACAATAAATTCCAGGCAATGATGCTGGGACGAAAATTGCTGTTACCTTTTTTGATCATTGTTTCCTCGATCACAAACCGTATTATGAATCAGATAACACTATCTAATAAGTCTCAGTATCCAGTAAATAACTGAACTATATGTAAACATAACAATCCTGAGAATCACCATCAACCAGCATAAGATGTAAATGCATAAATATCACCCTTGATAAACCCTATGGACCGATATACCATATAACTGATAGTTATGATATTTGGTAAGCCCAATACATTTACATGTCATGGATTCACGTGTTGAATCCCAAGAAATAGTCGAAAAACTCCCGTCTCTGTTTTTCCGTAAATGTCACGAAATAGTTTCTGAAAAATTAACCTGAAGACCAACCGAGGAATCATAGAAACCAAAAGTAACCCCAATGACTAACCTCTGAGTGACAATATACACCTCCCACAAGTTAAAGACGATATGATAAAGGAGACACTAAAATTTGATGTCAACCCATTCCAAGTGCAAACATCAATCCCCCTGTCATTAATCAAAGAAAAACTGCAAAGTCAATAGACGAAAGCCATGCACGAACAATTTTATAAGAGAAATTTAGTCTCTAAGTGCACATACGAACAATCTTATACGAGAAACACATTCTCTGTGTGCTTTAAAGTATCCCAAGAATGAAATGCTGAGAAGAAAATTAACACATCTATTAACAACGCTATCCCAGTGTTCAACCCCTTAACGATAAAACACCTTACGAACTATCCAAAGACAGCAGGTGAAAATGAACTCTGATATCAAATTTCCACACACCTGTACCTGGAAGTATCAATTCCCGTTTGACGAATTAGAGAAAGCTCTTCACAGCCATGCTCGAACTACGTCGTGAAGAAACTGTATCGTAAGTGTTTTAACATTTTTACACAAGACGAAAATAGTGAAAGACAATAATCAACAACAGAATGAGTGAGTACGATAAGGACACGTAAGATGGTGAAATAGGTGTGAATTTGCATGTATAACATTTTATAAATTTTAATAACTTAACAATTTCAATAACTTATCATTAATATTATATAACAAACATACCCAGTGAAAGTGTTTTGATGTTTATTAATGAATGTGGTGAACGAAGTATTGTATGTTTTAAATCGTTCATATATATGTATGTATTGCTAGGTGCTTAGATAGAGTTATATGTAAAATCGTTGTATTACTCCATTAATTATGTTCAATAGCTTGTAGCAATTAGATGTTTTTCCTTGTTCTGTAAAATATTACCTTCAGATCCCTAGTGATATACTGATTTTGGCCTCTTTTGGCACTACAAGCGTGAGTGGTTTTAACAGATAACAATCTGAAAAAGATCCATGAAATACGATTCCACCTATGTTTTTAGTCTGCTGGAAAAAAATAGGTTGTGTCTATAACCAATCTGAAGTTTCTTTTCAATATTTCTAACTCTCTTCTACTTTTTCAGAGTCAAACTTCTTCAAATAAAATAAATTTACAAGACAATGATAACCTACTGGAAGACCTAAAAGCAGCTAAAGAAAATCTTAAAACGAATTTTCAACTCAAATTTCGTGAAGTAATTCAATTAAAAGAGGAACTTGATCACTTTCAACAAATTCCAGAGATCACCAAAAGAAAAACTCCGGAAGAAACTCAAATTTCTTCAATCAGAGTTGAAACCCAACTTGCAACTGCTCTATCTGAAAATTCACTATTGAAAAAAGAAATTACTAAGTTAAAAATTGAAAACACTACATATGTAAGTGAAAATGAAAGACTTGACTCAAAGAAAAATTTACTGGAATACTCAATTAGCACAAGCCTTATTATATATGTCTTGCCTTTTAAACTCAAAAAAGTCTTTAAAAGAGAAAATTGCTAAGTTGAATAGGGAATACAATCAAATTTTAAAAGAGAAAGAAGAATCTGCTGTAAAAGACAAAGAAGAAATTTCCTGCCTCAAGTCTTTTGTAGCATATCTCCAAATAAAAACCAGGACATTAGAATGAGGTTCAGAACGTCTTGAACAAGAAGTCAGAGAGAAAACCAGTTTGGTGAACGCTTTAGAAAATATGATTATTCATTTGAAAGACAGAGAAAAAGAATTCTTTCATGAAATGGATTTTTGTTATCGCGACTTGTTTTAACGCGATTAACTAATTTTGGTTTTTATTTATTTAATATTTTAAATCTCTTCGTTATTTATGAATAAAAATTCAATTTACAATATATTTTTGTAATCAATGTTTATACTTTCCCTGTAACAAATACTCTCTAGAACATCCTCTGAATTTGAATTTTATTTATCTATTTTTTATATTTTTGGAATAAGGAATGAAAATGATATGAGGATACAAACTGTGATTTTTTGTGTTGTTGCAGTTAAACATGAAAAAAGTTTTTCAGTGTTAGTTTCTTTGTAATCAGCAGCACAATACTTAGTTTAAACTTAATGAATCGAAAAA
>JAQQPU010015277.1:0-21470 GCA_029168905.1 Artemia sp. Kazakhstan ARC1039
GGGCATATAAGGTTTTTATAGAAGGCGTTGTCGTCAAAACTTCAAAAAAGGCTCATTCGATCGGAAATTAAAAGGACTAGTGCCCTTTTTAATAGTCAAAAGTGATTGGGGGGGCAACTAGCCCCCCCCCGCTCACGCCCATCATTCCCCCAAATACATCCAATCAAAATTTTGAGATAGCCATTTTGTTTAGCATAGTTGATTTCCAGATAGAAAATATGTTTTTGAGGAGGACACTCCCCCACAACCCTTGGGGCAAGGGTTTTAAGTTATGCCCTGGGGACATATAATGTTTTTATATGAGCCGTTGTCGTAGAAACTTCAAAACAGGCTCATTCGATTTGAAATTCAATGGGCTAGTGCCCGTTTTAATAGCCGAAAGCGATTGGAGGGCAACTAGCCCCCCCCCCACTCCCATCATTCCCCCAAATACATCCAATCAAAGTTTTGAGATAGCCATTTTGTTCAGCGTAGTTGATTTCCAGATAGGAAATATGTTTTTGAGGAGGACACTCAACCTAGGGGGCAAGGGTTTTAAGTTATGCCCTTGGGGCATATAAGGTTTTTATAGAAGGCGCTGTCGTAGAAACTTCATGAAAGGCTCATTCGATTGGAAATTCAAAGGGCTAGTGCCCTTTTAATAGTCGAAATTGATTGGAGGGCAACTAACCCCCCCCCCACGCCCATCATTCCCCCAAAAACATACAATCAAAATTTGAGATAGCCATTTTGTTCAGCGTAGTTGATTTCCAGACAGAAAATATGTTTTTGAGGAGGACATTCTCCCACAACCCTCGGGGCAAGGGTTTTAAGTTATGCCCTGGGGGCATATAAGGGTTTTATAGAAGGCATTGTCATAGAAACTTAAAAAAAGACTCATTTGATTGAAAATTCAAAGGGCTAGTGCCCTTTTTAATAGTTGAAAGAGATCGGACGGTAACTAACCCCCCTCTCACGCCCACCTTTTCCCCAAACATATCCAATCAAAATTTTGAGATAGCCATTTTGTTCAACGTAGTTTAAAGTTCTGGAAATCAGGTCTTTGAGGATGACAACCCCCTCACAGCCCTCAGGACAAGGATTGTAAGTTATACCCTGGGGACATAAAGTTTTTATAGAAAGCGTTGTCGTAGAAACTTCAAAAAGGGCTCATTCGATTAGAAATTGAAATGGCCTGTGCCCTTTTTAATAGTCGAAAGTAATTGGAAGGCAACTAAGACCCCTTCCACGCCCGCCATTTCCCCAAACACATCCTATCAAAATTTTGAAATAGCCATTTTGTTCTACGCAGTTAAAGTTCAGGAAATTATACCTTTGAGCAGGACTCTCCGCTCACAGTCCTAAGAGCAAGGGTTATAAGTTATGCCCTGGGGACATATAAGTTTTTATTGAAATCTTTGTCGTAGAAACTTGAAAAAGGGCTCATTCGATTGGAAATTCAAAGGTCTAGTGCCCTTTTTAATAGTCGAAAGGGATTTGAGGGCAACTAGCCCCCGTCTCTCGCCCACCTTTTCCTCAAACACATCCAATCAAAATTTTTAGATAGCCATTTTGTTCAGTGTTGTGAATTTCCAGATAGAAATTATGTTTTTGAGGAGAACACTCCCCCACAGCCCTCAGGGCAACGGTTGTAAGTTATGCTCTGGGGGCATATAAGGTTTTTACTGAACGCGTCGTCGTAGAAACTTCAAAAAGGGCTCATTTGATTGGAAATTAAAATGGCTAGTGTCCTTTTTAATAGTTGAAAGTGATTGGAAGGCAACTAACACCCCTTCCACGCCCACCATTTCCCCAAACATGTCCAATTAAAAATTTTAGATAGTCATTTTGTTCCACGCAGTTTAAAGTTCAGGAAATTATACCTTTGAGCAGGACACTCCCCCCACAGTCTTCAGGGCAAGAGTTATAAGTTATGCGCTGGAGGAATTTAAGGTTTTTATTGAAATGTTTGTCGTAGAAACTTGAAAAATGGCTCATTCCATTGGAAATTCAAAGGGCTAGTGCACTTTTTAATAGTCGAAAGTGATTTGAGGGCAATTAACCCCCCTCTCACGCCCACCTTTTCCCCAAACACATCCAATCAACATTTTTAGATAGCCATTTTATTCAACGCAGTTGAAAGTTTTGGAAATTAGGTCTTTAAGGATGACAACCCATCCCCCCCACAACCCTCAGGGCAAGGGTTTTAAGTTATGCCCTGGGAGCATGTAAGGTTTTTATTGAAATCGATGTTGTAAAAACATCCAAAAGGCCTCATTGAATTAAAATTTAAAAAGGGCTATTGCCCTTTCAATAGTCGAAAGTGATTGAAGGGCAATTAACCCCCCTTTCACGCCCAACATTTCCCCAAACACATCCAATCAAAATTTTGAGATATCCATTTTGTTCAACGTATTCGAAAGTTCTGGAAATTAAGTCTTTTAGGATGATAACCCCATCAGAGCTTTCAGTGCAAGGGTTGTAAGTTATGCCCTGGGGGCATATAAGGTTTACATAGAAATTTTTTGTTAAAATTTCAAAAGGGGCTCATTTGATTGGAAATTGAAATTGCCCTTTTTACTAGTCGAAAGTGAGTGGAGAGTAATTTACCCCCCCCCCCTCTTACGCCCTCCATTTCCCCAAACACATTCAATCAAAGTTTAGAGATAGCCATTTTGTTCAACGTAGTTGAAAGTTCTGGAAATTATGTATTTAAGGATGACAAACCCCCCCAGAGTCCCACAGGGTGAAGGTTTTAAGTTATGCCCTGGGGGTATATAAGGTTTTTAATGATAGAGTTGTCGTAAAAACTTCAAAAGGGGCTCATTCAATTGGAAATTGAGAGGGCTAGTGCCCTTTTTAATAGTTGAAAGTGATTCAACGGTAACTAACCCCTCTCTCACGCCCACCATTCCCCCAAACACATCCAATCAAAATTTTAAGATAGCCATTTTGTTCAACGTAGTAGAAAGTTCTGAAAATTAGGTCTGTGAGGATGACAACCCCCCTCCCCCCCCGCCGTCAGGGCAAGGGTTGTAAGTTATCCCCTGGGGGCATATAAGGTTTTTATTGAAAGCGTTGTCGTAGAAACTTCAAAAGGGTTCATTTGATTGGAGATTGAAAGGGCTAGTGCCTTTTTTAATAGTTGAAAGTGATTGGAGAAAGACTAACGCCCCTCTCACGCCCACCAGTTTCCCAGACACATCCAATCAAAATTTTGAGATATCCATTTTGTTTAACGTAGTTGAAAGTTCTGGAAATTAGGTCTTAGAGGATGACAACCACCCTCACAGCCCTTAGGGTAAGAGTTGTAACTTATGCCCTGGGGCATATAAGGTGTTTATAGGAAGTTTTGTCATAGAAACTAAAAAAGGGCTCATTTGATTGGAAATCGAAAGGCCTAGTGCCCTTTTTAATAGTCGAAAGTGATTGGAAGGCTTGACAGTCTTATAGTAAAGATCGATGTGGGTATAATGCATTATTTTTTTGTTGTTGTTGTTGTTTAGACCAGGGCAATTTGTATCGACGGAGTTGTCGTAGGAACTTCGAAAACGGCTCATTCGATTGAAAATAGAAAGGGCTGATTGTCTTTTTAATACTCGAAAGTGATTGGAGAAAACTAATCCCCCTCCCACGCCCACCCTCCCATTGGACTTTATGTTTAAAAACTAAATGTTGCCATAAGATAAATCAGAATGCACTGTGTTAATGCTAATTCCCAATAATTCATCTCAGCAGTATCCCAAGAACGACTGAGGGTTTTATGTTTAAACTTTTGGGGCTGCTTCCGCTCTTAAAATTTAACCAAATCAAAATAGTGTAAGTGTATCCAAGCTATCAAAGAAATTAAACAGATTTTTTTGCGAATGGTATCAAGTTTTCCATTTCAGGTCAACTAGACGAGGTATTAAACTAAATTAAACACTTCTATTTGTGTCTATATTTTTAAGAGGGTGTATATTGTTAAAAATTGCTGAAATTTTTCTCCAGCATACAAATAGCAGGCCAAACTATAAATCTTTAAAAAAACGAAAAGATTTTCTTTTTCTATGAAAAGACTATGTCAATATAAAACGAACAGAAATTAATAAAAAAAAAAATTCCACAAAATAAGTTTTTCAAAGAAAAGTAAAGAACTCCATTAAACAAAATATGAGCAAAAATCAAATCAAATAATCTACCAAGCGTGAAACTACCACAAATCAGCATCGATAAATAAATGAAACTCAGCCCAACTTATTAACATAAGTTGGGCTCAAAACCCCTATGCCTTTCCAAGGCCAGAACATAATTTGCACTTTACTGAAAAAAATATAAATGTTTTTACTTTTATAACTTTAATAAATCAAATAATATTAAGATTTTGATTACTAAATATCAGTAGCCTATATAAAGTGCAAATTATGTTCTGGCCTTGGGAAGGCATAGGGGTTTTGAGCCCAACTTATGTTAATTTCTGCTCATTTTGAGTTTGACTCGGTTATTTATTGTAATTTTTGTTCCTTTTGAGTTTCATTTATTTATCGGTGCTGATTTTTGGTAGTTTCACGCTTGGTAGATTATTTTATTTTTGCTCATTTTTTGTTTAATGGAGTTCTTTACTTTTCTTTGAAAAACTTATTTTGTGGAAATTTTTTTTTTTAATTAATTGCATTATAAAGGCGAGCTAAAACTTTTCTGTCGAACCTCAACTTATTTGAAACAATTTTACTGTATGCAAAACCTATTCGCTTCTGTAGATGGTCGATAAGTAATCGACGGGTTGTTTTTAGAGTTGAACCAATAGGAAGGGCAAGGTAAGTAATTAACTGGACTGGCTTAACATTTGTATTTCCAAGAGCAATCGTAAAACCATCGGGGACTGATTTCCAATTAAAAAACAAGATTTCCGACTTTTCTGCTTTAAACTCTAATCCGAGCTGCTTATAATCATTCTGGAGGATGGTAAAATTTTCCTCTATACCCGAAACAGTGTGACTCGAATTAAATATATCATCCGCGTATGATATTAACGAAACATCGATACAACGCTGGACTCAAGTTGTTTTACATCTCTCTTGCCCTCGGATTATTGTATTATTAAAAGCAGTAGGTGAAGTTATTGCCCCTTGTCGAGCCTCTTTTTTAACCGGGACAACAGGATTATTTTTTAATAATCCTGTTGCTCCGGTTACTGAGAATTATCATCAACACAGTGCATTTTGATTTAATCTTAAGGCAACATTTAGTTTTTAAACATAAGGGGAGGGTGGGCGTGGGAGCGGGATTAGTTGACCTCCAATCACTTTCGACTATAAAAAAGGGCATTAGCCCTTTCTATTTTCCATCGAATGAGCCCTTTTCGAAATTCGTACGACAACTCCTTCAATACAAAGTGCCCTGGTCTAAACAAAAGAAAAAAAATAATACATTGTACCCACATCGATCTTTATTACGAGTATAAAAATGTCAAGTCTTCCAATTACTTTTGACTATTAAAAAGGGCACTAGCCCTTTCAATTTTCAATCGAATGACCCCTTTTTCAGTTTCTACGACAACGCTTTCTATAAACACCTTATATGTCCCCAGGGCATAAATTACAACCCTTACCCTGAGGGCTGTGAGGGGTTGTCATCCTCAACGACCTAATTTTCAAAACTTTCAACTGCGTTAAACAAAACGGCTATCTCAAAATTTTGATTGGATGCGTTTGGGAAAACAGTGGACGTGAGAGGGGCGTTAATTGCTCCCCAATTACTTTTAATTATTAAAAAAGGCACTAGCCCTTTCAATTTCCAATCAAATGAGCCCTTTTGAAGTTTCTACGACAAGTCTTTCAATAAAAACCTTACATGTCCCCAGGGCATAACTTAAAACCCTTCCTCTGAGGGCTGGCGGGGGGGGGGGGTTGTCATCCTCAAAGACCTAATTTCCAGAACTTTCAACTACGTTGAAGAAAATTGCTATCTCAAAATTTTGAGTGGATGTGTTTGGGGAAATGATGGGCGTGAAAGGGGGGTTAGTTGCCCTCCAATCACTTCCGACTATTAAAAAGGGCACTAGCCCTTTCAATTTCCAATCGAATGAGCCCTTTTTGAAGTTTATACGACAAGGCTTTCTATAAAAACCTTATATGCCCCAGGGCATAACTTACAGCCCTTGCCCTGAGGGCTGTGAGGCGGTTGTCATCCTCAAAGACATAATCTCCGGACCTTTCAACTACGTTGAACAAAATGGTTATCTTAAAATTTTTATATGATGTGTTTGGGGAAATGGTGGGCGTGAGAGGGGGGCTACTTGCCCTTCAATCACTTTCGACTATTAAAAAGGGCACTAGCCGTTTCAATTTCCAATCGAATGATTCCTTTTTGAATTTTCTACGACAACGCTTTCGATAAAAAAAACCTTATATGCCCCCTGGTATAACTTACAACCCTCGCCCTGAGGGCTGTGGGGTGAGTGTCATCCTCAAAAACATAATTTCCGGACTTTTTGGCTACGTCGAACAAAATGGCCATCTCAAAATTTTGATTGGATGCGTTTGGGGTAATGGTGAGTGGGAGAGGGGTATTAGTTATCCTCCAATCACTTTCGACTATTAAAAAGGGCACACGTGCTTCTAATTTCCAATCGAATGAGCCCTTTAGGAAGTTTCTACAACATCACTATGTATAAAAACCTTATATGCCCCCAGGGCATAACTTACAACCCTTTTTCCAAGGGCTCTGAGGGGTTTATCATGCTCAAAGACCTAATTTCTAAAACTTTTTACTATGTTGAACAAAATGGCTATCTCAAAATTTTGATTGAATGTGTTTGGATAAATGGTGGACGTGAGAGGGGGGTTAATTGCCCTCAAATCACTTTTGACTATTAAAAAAGGGCACTAGCCCTTTGAATTTCCAATTGGGTGATCCCTTTTTCAAGTTTGTACGACAAAGATTTCAATGAAAACCTTATGTGCCTCCAGGGCATAACTTATAACCCTTGCCCTGAAGACTGTGGGGGGATTGTCCTGCTCAAAGGTATAATTTCCAGAACTTTCAACTACGTTGAACAAAATGGATATCTCAAAGTTTTGATTGGATGTGTCTTGGGAAATGGTGGGCATGGAAGGGGTGTTAGTTGCCTTCCAATCACTTTCGACTATTAAAAGGACACTAGCCATTTCAATTTTCAATCGAATGAGCCCTTTTTGATGTTTCTACGACAACGCTTTCTATAAAAAACCTTATATGCTCCCAGGGCATAACTTACAACCCTTGCCCTGAGGGCTTTGGGGGGGGGGTGTCATCCTCAAAGACCTAATTTCTAGAACTTTCAACTACGTTGAACAAAATGGCTATCTTAAAATTGTGATTGGATGTGTTTGGGGAAAAGGTGCGGGTGAGAGGGGGGTTAGTTGCCCTCTAATTACTTCCGACTACTAAAAAAGGCATTAGCCCTTTTAATTTCCAATCGAATGAGCCTATTTTGAAGTTTCTACGACAACGCTTTCTATAAAAACCTCATATGCACCCAGGGCATAACTCACAACCCTTGTCCCAAGGGCTCTGAGGGGTTTATCATCCTCAAAGACCTAATTTCTAAAACTTTTAACTATGTTGAACAAAATGGCTATCTTAAAATTTTTATTGGATGTCTTTGGATAAATGGTGGGCGTGAGAGGGGGGTTAATTGCCCTCAAATCACTTTCGACTATTAAAAAGGGCACTAGCCCTTTGAATTTCCAATTTGATGAGCCCTTTTTCAAGTATGTACGGCAAAGATTTCAATGAAAACCTTATATGCTTCCAGGGCATAACTTATAACCCTTGCCCTGAAGACTGTGGGGGGATTGTCCTGCTCAAAGGTATAATTTCCAGAACTTTCAACTACATTGAACAAAATTGATATCTCAAAGTTTTGATTGGATGTGTCTTGGGAAATGGTGGGCGTGGAAGGGGTGTTAGTTGCCTTCCAATCACTTTCGACTATTAAAAGGGCACTAGCCATTTCAATTTCCAATCGAATGAGCCCTTTTTGAAGTTTCTACGACAAAGCTTTCTATAAAAAACCTTATATGCCCCCAGGGCAACACTTCCCACCCTTGCCCTGGGGGCTTGGGGGGGGGGGGGGGGTTGTCATCATCAAAGACCTAATTTCTAGAACTTTCAAATACGTTGAACAAAATGGCTATCTTAAAATTGTGATTGGATGTGTTTGTGGAAAAGGTGCGGGTGAGAGGGGGGCTAGTTGCCCTCCAATTACTTCTGACTATTAAAAAGGGCACTAGCCCTTTTAATTTCCAATCGAAAGAGCCTTTTTTGAAGTTTCTACGACAACGCTTTCTATAAAAACCTTATATGCGCCCAGGGCATAACTCACAACCCTTGCCCTGAGGGCTCTTGGGGAGTGTCCTCCTCAAAAACATAATTTCTATCTGGAAATCAACTACGCTGAACAAAATGGATATCTCAAAAATTTTGATTGGATGTGTTTCGGAAAATGGTGGGCGTGGAAGGGGCTGTAGTTACCTTCCGATCACTTTCGATTATTAAAAAGAGCACAAGCCACTCCAATTTCCAATTGAATAAGCCCTTTCCGAAGTTTCTACGACAACATCTTTGATACAAAGTGCCCTGGTCTAAAGGAAAAAATGATAAATAATACATTGTGCCAACATCGCTCTTAGATGCCCCCAGGGCATAACTTATAGCTGCCTTGAGGGCTCTGGGGGAGTGGCCTCCTCAAAAACATAATTTCAATCTGGAAATCAACTACGCTGAATAAAATGGCTATCTCAAAATTTTGATTGGATCTGTTTGGGGAAATGGTAGACGTGGAAGGGGTATTAGTTGCCTTCCAATCACTTTCGACTATTAAAAAGGGCACTAGCCATTTCAATTTCCAATCGAATGAGCCCTTTTTGAAGTTTTTACGACAACGCTTTGTATAAAAAACCTTATATGCCCCCAGGACATAACTTACAACCCTTGCCCTGAGGGCTGTGGGGGTTTGTCATTCTCAAAAACCTAATTTCCAGAACTTTCAACTACGTTGAACAAAATGACTTACTTACTTACTTTACTTGACTTAAGGCTCCTGCGACGTTGGGGATGGCGTAGAGAGCGTCGCAACTCTTCTCATCCAGGCTTACCGGTCTACTGCTATTAGTGGGGCTGATGTCTGTCCCTCGGGCGAGACCAGCCATTAGCTTTAGCGTCAAAATCGTACACTATTCGGGCTGGGGTTGTCGTCGGCATACGCAGGAGGTGTCCGAACCATCTGAGAGTACGGTGCGCTATTTGGACGGAGAATGGCACTTGGGAGGTTAGTGCGAACAACCTTGCGTTGCTTACAAAATCGTCCCATCGAAGTCCCTGAATCCGACGGAGATGTTTCGTCTGGCAGACGTCTATCATGCTGAGGATTGTTGATTTGAGAAGCCAGGTTTCCGCGGCATAGAGGAGGACCGAGCCTACGGATGCATTATAAATTCGCATCATCTTGCGCCTAGATATATGTGACATTCTCCAGGGATTGTTGAGCATTCCGACGATAGACGAGGCGTTTGAAACTCGGCTGCACACCTCTTCCTCTATAGAGCCTTCATTAGACAGCACGGAGCCAAGATAAGTGAAGTTCTTCACAACTTCAACAGGAGCTCCGCATACAGTTATGTTCTCAGGGGGCGAGAGTGGGCTTGGGGGCTCAATTGCCATTATCTTCTTCTTAAGCCAGTTTATTTTCAGCCCCAGTTTTGGTGCCTCTTCCTGTAGGACTTCCAGAGCGTCAGTCAACTGGTCGATCGAGTCAGCAACGAGACCAAGATCATCTGCGAAGTCAGCGTCCGTCAGAACGCGATCTCCAAACTGCAGACAAAAGGGCAGGCGATTTGTTGTTCGTGTCATGACATGGTCTATCACGCAATTGAACAGTTCCGGGGCGGCGGCACACCCTTGTCGTACACCGGTTTTGTTGCCAAATGTCGGTTTCCGTTTGCCGTTGACTTGGACGCAACCCACGGTCTCTTCGTAAAGCTTTTCAAACAACTTGCAGTATTTGTCTGGTAGACCAGTTGATCGAAGTATCAGCCAGAGCGAGTTGCGATCCACCGAGTCAAACGCAGCCTTGACGTCCACAAAGGCTACATATGCTTTCCTCCTGAATTCCTTCGTCTTCTAAATTAACTGGCGCATGGTAAAGATTTGTTCGATAGTGGATCTCCCGGGCATAAACCCCGCCTGCTGGACTCTCGTCTTTCTGTCTTTCGTCTTGCTCCCCTTTCTCTTCCATAAGGGCAGGATTATACCAGCTCGCCAGTCCTTCGGGATCCATTCTGTGCGCCAAACCGCAGAAAACAGCATATGGAGCCAAAGTAGCATCGCCGGTCCGGCATACTTCAGGAGCTCAGCAGATATTCCACATACGCCTGCCGCTTTGTTGTTCTTCAAACGTTTTACTTTTGTGTAGATTTCTGATGACGTGAAAGGAGTTTCTGTGTCACTTGTCAGCAGTTCCTGGGTGCTGGTGGCTAGGCTGATGAGTTCCTGGTCATTCTGCGTTACGGCTTCGGCTTTGAGGAGGCCGAGAAGTGGTCTTTCCATCGACTGACCTGGGCAGCTTCGTCACTGAGCGGCTGACCATCCACAGAGACAACACATGCAACCGAGGAGACTATGTCTCCTGTTAGATCACGGAGATTCTTGTAGAAACTGCCAGCGTCACCTTTCTTGGCTATCTCAAAATTTTGATTGGATGTGTTTGGGGAAAAGGTGGGCGTGAGAGGGGGGTTTGTTGCCCTCCAGTCACTTTCGACTATTAAAAAGGGCACTCGCCCTTTGAATTTCCAATCGAATGAGCTGTTTTTTGAAGTTTCTACGACAACGCTTTCTATAAAAACCTTATATGCCCCCAGGGCTTAACTTACGACCCTTGCCCTGAGGGCTGTGGGGGAGTGTCCTCCTCAAAAACATAATTTCTATTCTGGAAATCAACTATGCTGAACAAAATGGCTATCTCAAAGTTTTGATTGGATGTGTTGTGTGAAATGCTGGGTGTGGAAGGGGTGTTAGTTGCCTTCCGATCACTTTCGACTATTAAAATAGCCACAAACTCCAATTTCCAATTGAATGAGCCCTTCTCGAAGTTTCTACGTCAACTTCTTCAATGCAAAGTGCCCTGGTCTAAAGGAAAAAAATAATAAGTAATGCATTGTGCCAACATCGTTCTTATATTTCCCCAGGGCAAATAACTTAAAACCCTTGCCCTGAGGGCTGTGGGGGAGTGTCCACCTCAGGAACATAATTTCTATGTGGAAATCAACTACGCTTAACAAAATGGCTATTTCAAAATTTTGATTGGATGTGTTTGGGGAAATGGTGGGCTTGGAAGGGTTGTTAGTTTTCTTCCAATCTCTTTTGACTATTAAAAAGAGCACTAGCCGTTCCAATTTACAATCGAATGAATCTTTTTCCAAGTTTCTACGACAACTCCTTCGATACGAAGTGCCCTGGTATGAAAAAAAAATAATACATTGTGCCAACATCGTTCTTTACATAGGCAGCGCGATTGCGCTGCCTGTGGTATCTGAATTTTTTTTTTTAACTTACTTTTACTCTTACTCTTTTAGCCTCTTCAAATAGTTGCTAAAAAAAAGTTTGGTCTCGTTGACGTTCCTTTATATAATTTTTTTTTCTTTTATTGTGTAGGATTGATTGTCGTCTATTTTAATTTTTTCTATTCATTTTTGGTCTCTCTCTTAATTAATGATTGAAGGACTCGTATGCCCCCCTCCTTTTAGAGGCCAAGAATTCATTTGGGGATTATTAACGTATATTCATTGTGTGTTTATTTCATAATGAACAAATCATCTCTTATTAAGTTTCAGGCCATCTCGCAAAATGGTGATTTTATCGTTTTTATAATGGGATAAATAGATGAAAATATCGAGTTTCGTCAATAGGTTTTGCAAAGTCTGTTTTCTTTTCGTGTTTGCCATTCCTTTTTTTGCTGGGCGCAGATGTAAGGCTTGTAGTTCTAGCAGGTCCGCTCCTGGATTTGGATCTTGGAAATATACATTGTTTGCCCCTCTAGATACTTGCAAGCCGCTCCTAGGGTTGGTGGTGCCCGAGGAAAAATTAACTACATCAATCCCCTCTTTACTCAAATATAGGTTAAGCAAAGAAAAGCCGAATCAAAGTATGAAATATTGTCGAAGTGGGCAACCTCCAAGCCATGGCGCCTGTCCAGCTGCTGTACCCGAAGTAGCTGAGTCGGTTACCGCACCCCTTTGAACGGCTCCTGATACTTGACGTACCAGAAATTTATAGCAGATAGAAAAATTTTCATTCCACGGTTTGACTTAATGTTCTGTGATTTCTCAATATAAGCAAGTACATTCCTATTTCATGTACCTTTATTTCGTATCACTGCATCCTTTAGCCTTAGAAAATTTTCTACTTTAAATAAAATAGACGTGGATTTTTCATAAGGGGTTTAGTTTCTGTGTTTGGTCATTCTGATTTGTTTACATGGCACAAATGCCTAATGCATATGTGTCACATGGCACAAATGCCTATTTACATAACTTTCAAGTCGATTGGAACAAATCTGCCCTTTTTAGCCTTCCCATGCTCCTAAACCATTTTTTTTAAATAGGGTCTCCTTGGTGTATGGACTTGTCATTTGAATTCTAAGCGGCTCATTTGTCGGGCGCCGTTTTTCAGGGGAGCCAATATTTTTTGTTGCCGTTGTCATTCTGTGTTGAGGTCACCTTAGCCCAAAGTATAAAGGAAATAAGTTTATAAACACATATTTATTGGTTGTTGTGGTGATATTAGTGGCGTCAGTGACAAAGTTTTTAAAAAAGTAATTCCCCCCCTCTTCCTTCACTGCAGCCAAGCGTGTTTTTGTTATGTAACTATATATTTTATTAATAAACTCTCCCTACATATTATGGAGAAGAAGTATTTTGGCCCTTTTTTGGGGTCCCTGCCCCCTGCTCAATTTCAGTTTGTATATTAGGTTCAGCCTGGCCCCAGAACTCAAGTCTGAAATTTTCTGTCTAATCAGTGACCAAAAGTTTTTCGCCAATTTCTGGGCCCTTTAAGACTGCCCCCAACAAGTTGTTTAATTTCCTTGGCCCCCGTAAATGAATCCCGAATTTTAATTCAGACACTCGAGATTAAACATGTGCGCTTTTTTCGCTATAAAAACGGTCTATAACCAATCGACAGTTGAATAATCTACGGCCTTTGCCCTAGCGGCTGTACGTATCATGTCGTCCCAGAAGAAAGAATTTTTGGACCTTTGGAATATTCTTGAAAAATTGCTACCTCAAAGTTTGATTGGATGTCTTGGGGAGTTACGGATGGCCGGATAGTAAAAAAGGGCATGGGAAAGGGGCTAGTTCCAGTTACTTTTGACCCTCAAAAAGGGCGCTAGAACTTTCAATTCCAACCAAATGATCCGTCTAGGAAGTCTCTATGACCCTGTTCCATGCAAAGTGATCTGGGGGGAAAATCATTGAAGTTATGTTGTTCTTTGAAAAGCAACGTCAGTTTTGCATCTGACTAATGATGCCAGAACTTTTTGCCAATCATGATTCAATCAACTTTCTGTCCTAGGATGGCAGACTATCATGAAGAAGTAAAAATTATCATTTTTATACAACTCTGGAAAATTTATGCCAGCTTTGCCTCCCACAGAGACTATCTGTCTTGGGTTTACTCTTATTAGGCTCTCAAGTGTTTCTTCACTTTAACCAAGTTTTTCACTCTGACCGGAACGGACTCACTGGAATGGAATGGCTTCTCTGGATGCATGACACAGTTCATGGGAACAAACTGTAAGTAAGAAGCGACGTGGCTAAATAGTAACCGAAACTTTAAAGACCGGAATTTGCATACCAATAGACTTATCAAAAGAATTGGCTTATTATGCTGATTTCAAATATATAAGTTTCATTAAGTTTGGTCTTACCCATCAAAGGCTACGAGCCTGAAAAAATTTGCCTTATTTTTGAAAAAAGCGGAAATACCCCCTAAAAGTCATAGATTCTTAATGAAAATCACACCATCAGATTCAGCGTATTAGAGAATCCTACTGTAGAGGTTTCAAGCTCCTATCTGCCAAAATGTGGAATTTTGTATTTTTTGCCAGAAGAAAGATCACTGACGCGTGTTTATTTGTTTGTTTTTCCCATGGGTAATCGTATCGGCCTAGTGGTCCTCGAATATCGAAAGAGGACTTATTCAAACGGAAATTAAAAGTTCTACTGGCCTTTTTAAGTGATCAAAAAGATAGGAGGGCAACTAGGCCCCCTCCCATGCCCCTTTTTTTTCTCAAAATCGTCCGATCAAAATTTTTAGATAGGCATTTTGTTCAGCATAGTTGAAAAGCCGAATAAATATGCCTTTGGAGATATCATAACCCCCCACAGCCCCTGGGGAAAGATCTTTAAGTTACAAAATTTGCCCACTGTTTACGTGTAGTATTTGTTATTGGGAAATATGCATACATTTCTCGGGTGGGGGGGATTTTCTACTGGTGGGATTTTCCAAAGGGGATAGTTTTCCATGGGGAGGAATGTTTCAAGGGGGTGAATTTTTCAGGGAAAATTTTAGACTGGGGGAATTTTGCCGGAATTCATATACGAAATTCTTCTTATGTCTTGCTTTCTCTTTGCCGACTCAATTTTACGCGTGGAGATGTTGCGGGTAATTGTCTGGGGTGAATTTTTTACCAAGATTAAACTGTCTAGAGAGTAAATCCGTGGGGAGGAGGTATTTTTCCGTGGAGATGTAACCAGATTTCCTGATATTATTTGAAAAAAAAAACGATCAAAAATGAAATAAAAACAAAAGTTTTATCAACTGAAAGTATGGAGCAACATTAAAACTTAAAACGAACAGAAATTAATACGTATATGGGGGGGGGGGGGGGTTACCCCCCTCATCAACACCTTGATCTTTACGCTTAAGTTTGAACCGTTTTCCAATTCTTTAAGAACGACTCCTGAAACACAAGGTTCGTTTATTTAGAACAATAAGCTTTTTTCAAAAGTACTAAGAAACTTTAAAGTAAATAGCGAGGTATTGAGGAGGGGCAACACCCCTCATATACGTAATAATTTCTGTTCGTTTTACGTTTTAATGCTGCTCCTTACTTTCAGTTGAAAAAACTTGTTTTATTTTTCATTTAATTATAGCAAGAGGGTTGCCCACCAGGTTGGCGTGAAAATCAAATTAAAATTGTGGCAAGGGCGCCACCGGGTGATTTTGTCGAGATGGGGGGAATTTAGCATGAATAGGTGTTATAACAAGTTAAAACACTTTAAAAGTGTGTTAATAAGTAATAATATCTCCATTAAGATAAAAAGGACGTGGATTTACATAGATCTGAGGACAAAGTGGGCAAACGCATTGAGCCTAAGCTTCAGGATTAGATTTTTCACTGTGTTTCTTTATTTCCCCCTAGGGGCACTCTTGATAATGGCTAATTAATTTGGGTAAAATTCTAGATTAGGGGCTTTTGTCGATCTTGGAGAGTAGTTGAGTTAGGTGAATTAAATTCTCGATAATGGATCCAGAGCCTTAATGATCTTCTGGAAGGGTATTTTGGAGTACCTGCCTCCACTTCTTCTCTCTCCAAAGGATAGACCTATGGCCTTTTATAGTTTTTTTATTATAAAAGTGAGCTCTTGAAAAATAGGTTTTCTGCTCAAAAGAGGCACAAGAAAAGTGTTTTGAGCCTCGTACCTTGCTCAGTCCCGATTTGTAAGGTTTTAAGGATCCCTTCTTAAATTTTGGAAAGAAAAAGCTTGATATGGCTTAAAACTCTAATGAAATAACAGGAATTGGATTTTCCAAAACCGGAGTCAATGGAAAAGTAATTGAAAATACAAAATCAAAGTAAAACGTTTTTTTGTCAGAATCGAACAGTTCAAAGTAACGAACGGTTAGTAAGGAGCGACTTTGCCCAGTAGTAATCGAAATTCTAAAAAAAAAAAGGTAAAAGTTACTACATCAAAAGAATTGCCTTTTTACGCTAATTCTAAATATATAGAATTCAGTTAATTTAATGTTACCCATCAAAAGCTACAAGCCTGTTAAAAATGCCTGATTTTTGGAAAAAGGGGAAATGTCCCCAAAAATCAAGTGATTTTAATGCAATTAAGATAAGAATAGACCTGTTTCGTGTGTAATCTTGAAGTCCTAGAAATACGAAAAGGGTTGTAATAGTAACCTGGCAATTCATTCTTGGTGTACATTTTAGGGTTTTGCACGGTGGCCAGCGTTTACCCCCCTCCCCCCCGTGGATCCTCCCTCGGAAAATACCCCCGGTAAATACACCCCCTCCCGTGGAAAATGAGGCTTTCCAAATCTGAGAATTTTATTTGAGTTTTGTTTTATTTTTATTTTCCGTAGGGGGATGGAATTTTGGTACTTATGTTTGATACGCCACTCACTCAAGTTTACGCTGTGTAAAACTCGAGAACAAACCGGTTTCTTCGTTAGTTTCTTTCAGCTTAGCGCGAGACAAGACAAAGGCAAGTGACAGAATAGATTGGAAATATATAATTTGGGCTATATATTTGCATATAAGGGGCGGGGGGTAAAATATTTGGACAGTTTGAAGTCAGAAAACAATTCTTAGGCTACTTCATAATATGCAAAATTATTGTATCTAGCACATTTTGCATGTAAACCCGCTATATTTTACCCCCCCCCCCCCTATTGTGCCCAAATTGTTTCTAAATTTGTTTATAGTCCAAATTTGTTTCTAAAGTAACGAAGAAACCGGTTTGTTCTCACAAGTTTTTTCAACTGAAAGTAACAGGGCTGCCACAAAGTCCCTAAAATTGAATGAAGGTCCCTTAAATTGATAAAGGTCCCTAAAGTCCCTTTTCTTGCTTTGGTTTAAAGCTCTGTATCCTGAAGTCTACCAATACCTGTGAGTATACGGTTTTATGTATTTTTGTTTCAGTTGAGATTCTTGCAACCTGTTTTGCTTTTCTAAGAAAGACGAAACCTGGTGTTATATAGGCTACATCATTACTGTCTGGATAGAGCAGACAGACTAGTAACGAAAAGGAGTGACCCCCTTTGCCTCTGAAGTCAATAGGCTAGGAGGTGGCAGGGTTTGGTTGGGTTTGTTAGTTACTCAGAGAACTCTTTTCTGGGTGTCACTATGCTACACAGATAGAGAGAAAAAAAGAGAATGGCTCCGAGTAAAAAATGCGAAGGAGGCGGTGTTAAAACCAGGTTTCTTGTACGATTTTGAGCTCAAATTCATTTCTTGAACTATGAAACTACTTCCTAGCGCCTTTTTTATTTGAACGTATGTCTGGTAATAACTGCTTGTCTGGTAAAAACTGCTGAACATAAGAACAATGTTACCTTAAACCTACGCCAAATCAGCTTCGTCTCTTGGCAGCACAGTTTATATAATTATCCAGTATGATCTTTCCCTATCTCACCCATTATAAAAACCCGGACCGAGGTGTGAGTACTCCAGAGAACGTTTTTGCAGATATAAACATAAGCGGCATTAGATCTTTTCACGGGTAGACAAAGAATAAATCACCTACGGAACAAGTACTGACAAAACCACTTGGCCGGCTCAACCAATAAGTGGACAATAAGTGCAGAAATAAGTGGGAGGAGCTTTTTGTTCGCACCGAGAATCAAGAGCCAGAAATCATCTGCGGTAAACTTACTGGTATATTATATAAACTGTGCTCGGCAGCATCTTCCATGGAGAGCGGCGAACCGGCAAAACTGTCCATGCACTTAGGTGCTTATTTTGTGCGGGATGAACCAACAGTGGTAGAAATTACATGAACTCTGAAGATGATTGAATCTGACTATTCTGAAAAATCCACAGACAGAATAGCAGATGTAATTTGGAAAAATGTTCGGAGATACAGTGGTCAAAGACTTCTCCTTCGGGCGAACTAAGTTCGCTTATTTTTTAACCAAAACTCGTCGGCAACAGTTATTATGTTGTTGAGATTGACGAAACCACAAACTCAGAAAGTAAGAAAGAGCTTCAAATGAGGATCCGATTCTGGCCCGAAGAGAGGAAACGAGTGGTAGAAAGACATCTGAAAACTGCTTTTATTGGACATGCCACAGCTGATGACTTGAAGTCAGAAATAGTCAGAACGATCGATATGAGTGGTTTATCTATCTCTAAACTACTAGCGTTAAGTTGTGACGGTCCGAACGTGAACAAAAAACTTTTCCGACTGATTGACAGTGAAAAACGTGAATTGACAGGTAGCGACAGGTCTCCTTGATATTGGTACCTGCAAGATCCATTAAGTACACAACGCTTTTCGGAAGGCTTTGCAGGAAATCGGCGAAAATTGTTCTGATCTGATCATCAAAGTGTACTACTATTTTAGTGGCTGGCCGGCTAGACAAGAAGACTATAGGAAGATTCAAGATAAAACTTGCGTTCCTAAGTCTCCCTTTTTGAAACACATACCCACCAGATGGTTAACACTAGGACCTGCCGCTTCAAGGCTAAGGGAACAGATGCCAGTTCTGTTTGAGTACTTCGTTGTCTATATTCCAAAGAAAAACCCTAGTCTTATGAAATCAAATGCGTACAAGGAGATCATCTGGCTGATCAAACAACCGACCATGAAAGCAGAGTGTCAGTTTGTTGTTGATAGTTCGAACCTCTTCACACGTTTCACCGAAAAGTTTCAACGGGAAGAGCCCCTAGTGCATGAACTCTATAAGGAGCTGAATCTCCTGGTCTTGACATTGACTGGACGAATTTTTAAACCCAAAGCGACCAAAGAACTTAGGGATGAACTAACGCTTCAGCCATTCGAAGATGAAAAGAACTTTGTGCCACTGCTACAGACAGTTTTGAGTGACGAGATTTTCGACTGTCTCGAGCAAGTAGACGAGCCTCCAAAACGTTCGTTCATGCAGCGGGTTCAGAAGTATTATTCTGCGGCCGCAAGATATGTCCTTAAGCAAATACTCGGTGGAAAATTTTTGCAGCTGTTGAAAACATTAATTTTTCTTCATCCCGATGAAGTTTCAAAGCCAGTTTCTGCTCAGAGTTTATTATATGTTGCCAGGCAGTTACCCATCGCGACGCAAAAGGACATGCTAGTTGACGAGTGCAGGAAGGATTGACGATAAGTGGAACAACGTGATCCAGGGAGGAAAATATTCAAACTTGTTGGAAGTCGTAAAAAATGCTTCGACCATTTCACATGGGTCTACCAGCATTGAGAGGGGTTTCTCCCTCTCTGGACGAGTTCTCAGTGAAGAAAGAGATTCGATGAATGAGCGAACTTGGAATGCAAAACGGTTTGTGATAGATGGATTGGGCAGATTTGGAAGACGTGCACAAAATGTTGCTATCACTTAAGACTTAATAAAACTGGTCAAATCTGCTAGAAAGAGATATGATTTGTACCTACAGCAGGAAAAAGCCTTGAAAGAAAAAGCTGAGAAAGAGTGGAAGGATCTGGAGGCACGAGATAGGCCGAGAGAGCAGCAGCTCGCTGAAACCTCTTTGAAACGACTAGAGACTCTTGAAAAATCTTTCACGGAAAAAAAAGCGTTTGGTTCCAAGGAAAAGGCCGCAGACGAGTTGCTGAAGGAAGCTCATAGTCCACTGAAAAAAAGCATAAAAAAAAGAACATGGCCGAGACACAGCTAGCGCAGGCCATGATAGATGGGACTCTGTAGATGCGTACTGAACAAAAAAGGCAGCTGCTATTCTTGAAACCTCCCACCAGCAGTTAGAGTCAAAGAAACAATTACTGATCACATCTCTGTTCCAGCAGAAGGCAGTACAAAAAAAGGGAAACAAATAAGTTGTGCGTTCTAGTTACCATACCCTTATCTCATTTATCATATTTTTGTATCTGATTTTTTTTTTTTTTTGTATTCGAAAGTAAAGCGTTCAGAAAAAAAGAAGAAAAAAGCTCCTCCCATGACATGGTGATTCTCAGATGGTCTATTTCATAATTATCACTTGGCCTCTGATCATGGAGAGATATCTGCAAATGATCATTCCCATTTTTTTCTTAGTCAAGTGTCATTTGCTGTTGTGTCATTGCTTTTTCTTTCAAAAGCTTTCTGAAAAATGAGTTTTAGGGTCCATTTTGCGTCCAGAATGGTGCCTTGAGAGATCCCTTTTTCGACTAAAAAGAGGTCCCTAAGTCCCTTTTTTTGCCCCTTTAACCTTTGGCAGCCCTGAAGTAAGGAACAACATCAAAATTAAAACGCACAGAAATTATTACGTATATGAAAGGAGTGTCCCCTTCCACAAGACCTTGCTCTTTACGCTAAAGTTTTGACTTTTTGTCCTAATTCTTTAAGAACGATTCCTGGAAACACAGTGGCCGTTTAATTAGAACAATAAGCTTTGTTTTAAGATTCTATTAATAAAAATGTTGGCGTAAAGAGTCTTGAGGAGGAGGCAACCCCTTTCATATACGTAATAATTTCAGTTTGCTTTAAGGTTTGATGTTGCTCCGTTGCTCCTTACTTTCAGTTAAAAAACCTGTTTTTTATTATATTTAATTACTTACAGATAGTATTTGTTAATGGGAAACATACGGAAAAAGTTTTATAAAGAAAATTACAATGCCTTATTAAACCAAAAATGAGCAGAAATAAAGTCAAATAATCTTCAGAGTAAAAACTACGGGGTTCTTTTAGAAAAAAAAAAAAACAACGAAAAGATATGAAATATTTTTTCTCTGAAAAAGACTATGTCAATAAAAAAAATTCCACAAAACTAATTTGTCAAAGAATAGTAAAGAGCCTCGTTAAGAAAAAAATGAGTAGAAATAAATTCAAATGATTTTCTAAGCGTAAAACTACCACAAATCACCATCAATAAATAAATTAAACCCAAAAAGAACAGAAATTACAATAAATAACAGATTCAAACTCAAAACGAGCAAACATTAACGGGAGAAGCGCTGACAAGACCAGAACATAATTTGCACTTTACTGAAAACAAAATGCATTTAAAATGTTTTCACTTTTTTCTACTTCAACAAATAAAGAAGTATTAAGACTATAAGGAATAAATATCAGAATATGTATGTCAAACTGACAATACGGGGTTATTATTATTATTTTTTTTTTAGTAAAGTGCAAATTATGTTCTGGTCTTGAGAAGACATGGGTGTTGTCAGCCCTACTCCTTTCAATTTTTGCTCGTTTTGAGTTTGACTAGGTTATCTATTGCAATTTCTGTTAGTTTTGGGTTTCATTTATTTATTAATGGTGATTTGTGGTAGTTTTGCACTTCGAAGACAAGAAACACAAACTTGTAGAATTTGACAACGCTTTCGTCCGTAAAACTTAAACAATAAGAATTTGTTGGTTCCCAAAGCCAGCTATGCTTTCAAACAATAGCTAAACCTTCTTAAACTTTTTGGTGCGATATGTTTTAGCTTAATTTTAATGATTGTTCGCCTACATTTTATTTCTTCTTCATTTTTTTATATATATATATATATAATATTTTTTTTATT
>JAQQPU010015278.1:0-10736 GCA_029168905.1 Artemia sp. Kazakhstan ARC1039
ATTGGCTCTCAAACAGTTGGCCCGAGTTAGATTCCCGGCATGGGAAATTTTTACCTATGATAAATTCCTAAGGAAATTATAATACACGTGACTAACATCAATCCTTTATGTAACATTTTAGTTACTATGGACTGAAGTTCGTTCTATACTATAAAAAATCAAATATCTTTGAAAAGACTGCAGCATGAAAAGACATCAAAAATGCAGTTTTGGTGGAAAAATTTATTCTATTTTAGAAATAATTTATTTTAGTTACTAAGGATTTTTAATCCAATTAATTTCCTTTAAAATGAGCTATTGAACAACTGTCTACGATGTTCCAGTGACAAGCTATCTGTGGAAAAGAAGAAAAAAGAAAAAAAATATGCCGTTTGTGGAGAATAACGTGGTTAAAGTCAATTTTCTTGATTTTCAAGCCAATATATTTCCCTTGCTGTTCATGCCAAATGACAGAAATTTTCTTATACAGGGGTTTCGGACAAGGCGGTTCTAATGGTGTACTTTTTGTTTTGATCTGACTCCTTTGTTAAGAACTATGGGTTTTTATATTTCTTAACATTGGACGTGATCGTCTCTTACTAGGTTGCTAGCTACCGCTGCAACCCGGATGCAATCCGGATAATGCCGCAAGCCGCATTAATGTAATATTTTCTTTGTTATTCAAGCCAAAGGACGGTAAGTTTTCTAAATAGAAGGTTTGGACAAGGCAGTTCTAATAGTGTACTTCTTGTTTTGATCTGAATCTTTATTCAGATGTTATGGGCTACTTTATTTTTTACTATGGGGCGTGATCGTCTCTTACTAGGTTGCTAGCTACCACTGCAACTCGGATGGTTACAAAAAGGAAAAAGCCGACGGTTTTTTCTTCTTTGAAATAGTAAGAGACGAACCTCAAACAATTAAGTGGCTAACTAATCCCAATATTTGCAATGGTGAGGTATTCCAATGATAGTCTTAATATCTTTTCAACACATTGTAAACACTAACCTTTGATTACTATAAGTATCCTTATATTACTATAATGGTTCCTTATAACACTTAAAATTTGAAAACATGTCAATTGATAGGAAATATAAAACTTCTTTTTTTATTATTATTTCAAGACTAAAATATCGCAAAACTAGGCATTCACAGTGCTAGATTGTATCTTCAAATAAATACTATCCCTGATGGAGTTTTGTTGATACCTGTCTTGAAATTAATTTATCTGAATAAAATATACTGTTTATGGGGCAGTAATGAAAATGGTAAAATTCTACTTTAGCTATTTTGGGCTATCTCGGAAAGGGGTTAGGTTAGGAAAATGAAACTTTCAGGGATAGGTCTACAGGCTAAATATATATCCTGGGAAGGTATTTTGAAGTACCTATCTCCACTCCTTCTCTCTCTAGAGGGTCTGGTAAAATTCTACTTTAGCTACTTTTGGCTATCTTGGCAAGGAGTTACCTTAGGAAAATGGAAGTTTCAATGATGGGCCTACAGGCTAATATATGTCTAGGGAGGGTATTTTGAAATACCTACCTCCACTCCTTCTTCCTCTAGAGGGTCCTGAAATTTGCCTACATGACCTATTGAAATTTAAACAAAGCAAAATTTTACCTTAATTTTCAGTTATCAATATCCTTTTCTCTGGCTTTAGTTCTGAAAATGCAACTCCTGTTATTTGAGTAAAATTTTAAACTACATTAATAATTTTTTTTCAAAATTTGGGAAATGTATTTGAATATCTTTTAAACCTTATAAATTGGGATTTAGCAAAGTTGTGAAGCTGAAAACAATTTTGTTGTACTTAATTTAGGCAGAAGATCTAATTTGAAAGTTTCAGTTTTATGACACTCAGACTTTTAAGGGTCATCAGATGTCAGGACCCTTTAGAGGGAGAAGGAGTGGATATAGGTACTTCAAAATACCTTCCTGGGACATACTTTGGCATATAGACCCCTCCCTGGACGTTTCATTTTCCTAACCTAACCCCTTTTCATGATAGCCAAAAGTAGCTTAAGCAGAATTTTACTGTGAAATTGGCAGCAACTATGACTTGAGCTGTTTTACAATATTTTCTTTTTTCAAATAATTTTTATTCTCTGGTCACATTGGTGTTCCTGGCTAAATGATTGACACTCTGGGTTGGGAATCCTTTGTCCAAGGAGCACAAGTTTAATTCCTGGCATTGCCAGTTTATTTGGATTGGGATAGGGGGTCAGTGAAGTGACTTAGCTCAGCAAGAGTTGGTCCAGCTTTAAATGAGCACCTGGAGAAATCTGGGGAAGGTAAGCAAGAAGAGCTTGCAAAAGTAAAGGATAGCTGGTCCCTAGCTTGATATTGCTCTTTCTGGCTAAAGGACCACAAAATGGAGATCAGCACTTTCAGTTTGGACCTGGAAAGTCTACAGCCACCATACATGTTTACATATTGGTTTTCAGTTTGCAAACAATATTTTATCTGCAGTTATTTTTAAAATAATTTAGACAATCAGGTTTCTAAGTATGATTAATTTTTTAAAGCCATGCTGACTTTGATTTAAAACAAACATGTTTTGTTGTGTTTAAAGTAGAGATTTTAAAATTATTAATAATTAGAAGCCCTTTCTCTGATTTTGCCAACTTTTCAGGCAGTAAGTAATTTTTAATAACTGTAAAATATTTCTTCTGGTCCTTTACCAGTGAATATCAATTATAATGCACTAAACAATAATTGAAATATACAGTGGTCACTAAAAATTCTGAAAATCTAACCTATTTTACCAACTTAGATGGTTCAAAAAGGTGTAAGAAAATATTTAATTTGGCCTACAGACTTATCCACAAAAACCTTCTTTTAAACCCATTAAATTGTAAGAAAGATGAAGAAATGTAAGTAAGATGGTCCTTCCTTTTGTTGAATAATGGATGTATGGACAAGAGTGTGGGTCATGAGAGATTGCTGATGAATGTACTGAGGGATGAATGATTTGCAAGATTGAAAAATTGAGGGTGATTGAGGACAGAAGGAAATTTTTTTTGATTTGTTTCTTTTATGCTTATGCAGTGTCAAGTATTTTAAAGTTAATTTTCTTTCTTTTTTGCCATGGCCCTAGGGCTTTAGTGCAATAAGACATGCTTGTGTCCATCCATTTTCTTTAAAAAAACAAGAGTTCTATGTTTCCTACCTTCAATAAAAGGGGACTTTCTTTGGATTCTTTTCCATCCAACTAAAAGCATCAGGTACAAGTGACCTTCCTCTTAGTCTACATACACAGGGGGAAATCATGCAGCTCAATACTAGCCTATAATTTACCCCCAACTTGCCTAATGTGCAAATATATAGCCCAAGTTATATATTTCCAATGCATTTTGCCACCTGCTACTTGTTTTCCAGTTTGTATTTTGTCACAGTTGATTAAATTAATAGGTACTAAGGTTGAGGGACAGATTGAAAGAATAAATGGAAAATATGTTATTTTGAGACCTGGAATTCCAAGGGTGGGCAAAAACTTGCAAATAGACCTCTGGTATGAACAAGTAATTTGTAAGAAATGTATATCAATTTAAAGATAAAAAAATCCTACAGAAAATAAACAAGACAAATGAATAAAAAAAAGTACCCTTTTACCACAATTTAATGAATTGCCACAAATACAGATTACCCTTAAGACTGAAATTAACAAAGCTACAATTATTTATCTGTTTTCTTTAGACAGACTGAAGGGGCAAACCTCCAAGCTTTGACATATTGAATCTTACTTTTGGCTCTTTTTCAAAGGGGACTTTCTTTGGATTCTTTTCCATCCAACTAAAAGCAGTAGGGGCAGCATCGGGTACAAGTGACTTTCCTCTTAGTCTACATACACAGGGGGAAATTATGCAGCTTTATACTAGCCTGTAATTTATCCCCAACGTGCCTAATGTGCAAATATATAGCCCAAGTTATATATTTCCAATGTATTCTGCCACCTGCTACTTGTTTTCCAGTTTGTATTTTGTCACAGTTGATTAAATTAATGGGTACTAGGGTTGAGGGACAGATTGAAAGAATAAATGGAAAATATGTAATTTGAGCTATAGATTTCTATATTAGGAGGGTTGGAAGACAACAGAGCTGCATGTAAAATGTTTAAGCTATAGTTATTATGCAAATCATGAAGGGTCACTTTTTTAACATGTTTTCTTCTCTAGGCCTACAGGTCCTTCTCCAGGCTTATACCACATCAAGCACTGTGTACCCAGAGAAAAAGGAGTAGCAACAAGCTACATATACATAAGCACATGTTATTTAACAACAACTTTTCTAATGCTTAACTATGACCCCCTCAGAAATATTTACAAGAAATGAGTAACAGACAATATGAAATTTAAATGGTAATCAGGGACAGGATACAGGCCAAAGAAGGCAAAAAAAGGGCTAAATAAATGGAGTTCAAAAATAGGTGGCAATTTTCTAAAGGAGTAAACAGTTCTCTGGCTGGTTTATGACTAAATAAGCGATAGAGAAGCTAATGAAGCAACATCTAAGTCAGTATCTTCAGTCATGACTTCTGATGTCTAATGGGGGGGGGGGGGGTCTCGTTTATTAATTTTGGTAATGTTTTATACCATAGTTTGTGGAAGAGCTTCGTGTAGCGGGGAATTAAATTAGCGGTTCAAACGGGGAGCATATGCTAATGGCCATACTGAGATGAAATCAGATTACTATAATGTAGTTTCCCTATAGAGCGGTTGGAGCCACAAGGACTAATTATCTTGAGAAATACTAACATGAAGAGACAAAAATTAAGAAAGTAATGTATTTATTTTACTCACATTAGTGGTACAAAGCTGTTTCAGGAATATCAAAATTATCTGTATAACACTTCACGGTCATAGGCACTAGGACAATGTTATACACTGAGGCATATACAATGAAACATAGGTTCAACAATGTTCCGTTAATAAAGTCAAGAATTATCGGTAGTTAAATTGCTTACATTTGATTGTTCTTAAACTCTACTCATTGTAAACTTGTTCTAAACTCTTTTTCGACTGGCTAAAGACTGGCGCAAAATTGCTAAGTTCTAACTATCTATCCTCTCCGACTTCGCCCGAGGTTACATTCAGGCGTTGCTGAAAAGTATATTGCATTGGGTCTATTGGTTCGGACAGTATGTCCTATATTCCTATTGGACAAGGAATACACCAATTGGCTACTTTAAATTTAGCATGATTAAAAGTTGTAAGATTAACACATCAGAATTTTTCCTGTCATACAAAGTTTTTGTTGCACATTATTAGTGTTCTACTTTGTATAATTTATAGATATGAGAATGGCATTGCTAACTTTTTCTGTTGAACAAAAGTCTGGTTTACAATATCGATATTACTTTGTATCTTTTTTTATAATTGAAACACTGTTTCGCCATTGGCTACTTTGTTTGCACCTGCAAATGCTATTCAATATCTAAAGACATCATTGTTTTGCACCTGCGACACTGGCGCCGGTAAATTTATTCATACCATGAATTTAAAGATTAACTACAAGATAAATCTAACATCTCGGAATTCTTTCTGTTAACGAAAGTTTTGTCTGAGAATTGATTAGCTAATTGATAACTATTAGATAGCGAAAACCTTCTTTCGGAATTTTGCTTATTTTAGCCATTTTTATTGACAATAAGTTTATTATAAGTTTAATAATAAGTTTCATTGTAAGACACGATGTAAGCACTTGCTTTTAACTTAGCATTCTATCAGAAAAATATCGTCTTAATTAATAACTCGACAGCGGAGTTTATGCTTCTAGGATTTTGATCCCGTTACATGATGTTTGAATATTTTGCCAATATTTGCAATTTTGCAATTCGGATATGTGTGAACATTCTACGTTATTCTCCCTATAGGAAATCCGATGCGTTTTTCCCAAACGTCTGAACTTACTTTTAGGGGGAAAAAAGGTTCCTAGGTTATTTTACGTATTTAATATATGCTATACTTTGTTTCACCCCCCTAATCTGCAATATATAGCCCAAATTTGTTTCTAAACTATTGTATTTTCATAATATTTAGTTTTACTTCATTAGCTGACTTCTCGCATGGGTACCAGCTGATGCATAAGTACTGACAATCCTGAAAAGCAATAAGAATCATTTGAATATTTGCGACTAATCATATTAAGAAATCTTCAAAGAGGCAATTAATTTCTCAGAAGAAATGGAATTCACCAAACTTGTCCACCGAAAAAATAAACGTCTCTATTTGCGATGAATCCGTATGTCTGAAGTTGAAGAAATTGAAAAAATAAATATGGAAGAAGAAAGAGAAAAAAGGAGGTGAATCAGATCATACCAGATTAGTATGTTTATTGTTAGATCTATTATTGGCTCACCTGGAGTTGAAACTGCTGCAACAGGTGCAGAAACGGTTAGTATGATGGCATATTCCGATATTTTTCATTACATAACTTGGTAGAAGGTGAAACTACTGCTTGATCTGTCTTTTAAGGCTATGCTCTTTGAATTCTGTATATGCCTATGGGCAACTTCTTTATGCTCTTCCCAAGTTCAATTATCTCTTCTGGGGCCAACTCCATTCTGAGTCCTTAAAGAGGGTTAAAAAAGCCCATAGTAATGGGGCTGTTGTAAACAATAGTTGGTAAATTTTTACCAAATCATATTATTGACTTATGAATAAAGTGAATATACCACTTGTTGCCTTTTTTAATGCTCTTTCCAAATATAATAATCATTTTTGTCAGAAATGAATTTTAGCCCCCACCTCTATTTATAACAATTCAGGATATATATTTGCACATTAGGGGGGTGGGGGTAAATTTTATTTCTGATCTAAATGAGAGGTATGATTAAACTTTCCCCCCACCCCCTAATGTGCAAATATATACCCTGAATTGGTATATATAGGGGTGGGGGCTAAAATTCATTTCTGACAAAAATTATTATTATATTTGTAAAGAGCATAAAAAAAGGCATTGAGTTGTATATTCACTTCATTTGTAAGTCAATAATATGATTTGGTAAAAATTTACCCAATTGTTTAGTAGTATGTTGTGTAGTGAGAAAAAAGTGCTATTTGTAGCTTATTTGGGGATGGTATTTATTATTTTTGTTAGTCTTAGTTATAAATTGTTCATTTTGTATTAATTTTAAGATCCTTGTGTAGCTTATAGTGTATATCCATGATGAGGCTACAGTGTTGACTACCAGTGCATTTTAAGTTGTTATTTTTGTTTATGGTTAAGCTAATCATATGCTTATTAAGAATATTTCAGCAATTTAAATTGTGAAATAGTCCACTTTTTAGGTGATATAATAAAGATTTCAGAGTGGTTTAACCATTGGAAGTAGTGTTTAGGTGTCCAACTGCTGGATATCTTACTTTGTGGTTATTCTAAGGGGGTTTTCAAAAATTCTTGTAACCAAGTTTTTAATTCAGACACAAGGAACAGTTTGGAAAGAGCATGAAAAAATTTGTTCAATGGTGTGTTCACCTCCTACCTAGCCAAGTAAAAAAAAAAGAATTCCTTCCATAAAAGCATACCTTTCATATTTTCACTTTTCTCTGCTTCATTCTATTTTTTTTCAATTCATGTTTTTTTTTTTGATTTATTGATCTTTGTCATAGTAAATTTATGTTCTAAGACAGAAATCAGATAGACAAAAAAGAAATGTGACATTTAATTCCCCATCCAATGCTCTTTTTAAGTATAATAACCACAATGTGTATATTTCTAACAGTTTGGTTTTATTTTTGGTTTTTAATTCATTAATGGAAGAGCACTGCTAATCTTGCAAATGCATGCCTACACCCCCTGCCCCCTCTAAAGATGATGGATATATCTATCATCTACCTTTTTTTCTACCTTGCTACCTTTTTATAAAAAAGGTAGAAAGGACCTTGCTGAAAATTACCAACCCATCAACATGACATCAGCAGTTGTTAAGGTTCTTGAAAGAATAATTAATTCTGCAGTTGTTAAACACCTTGAAGCAAATAATGTTTTATACAGTTGACAACATGGCTTTTGTTCTGGAAGATCTGTTGACACCAATCTCCTTCAATCATATTATCAAATCACCAAGTTGCTTGATATTGGGGTTCCTGCTGACATGATTCTGCATGACTTTTCTAAAGCTTTTGACAAAGTATGTCACAATCAACTTGCAATTAAAGTGCATGCAGTTAAGCTTGAAGAGAAATCCCTGCTTTGGATCCTTGATTTTCTTTACTTGTGAAACCAATGTGTTCAGTTGTTTGATGACTCTGGAGATTGTATTCTTTCTTCCTCAATGTGTTTTCTGAGTGGAGTTCCTCAGGGAAGTGTCTTCGGTCCTACATTATTTAATATTCTCATCAATGATGCGCCTTCCATTATCAGTAGTAATTCAACTTTTTATGCAAATGACCTGAAACTTCTTTGATCAGCTTTGTCCTGTGAAGATCATGCCCTGCTACAAAATAATCTTCATCTGCTGGGTCACTGGGCTGAGGCCTGGCTTCTTGAATTCAATGTTGCCAAGTGCCATATCATTCACTTTGGCAAACAGAATCTTATCTTATTTTTGGCAATCTGCTCTTATTTTTTCTTAGGCCACCCACTCTCCTCTGTTATTAATGAGCAAGATCTTGGTGTCACTATTGACAACAATTTAAAATTCAGCACACATGCTAAGAGATCTGCTGCTGGGGCTAGTTCAGCCTTGGGTTTGATTAAGTGTACCATCTCCACTTGTTCCTCTGAAGTCATCAGTCTTCTTTATAAGGGACTTGTGCATCCTAAGCTTGAAGTTGGAATGTCACTTGCCTCTCCATATTTTAAAAAAAGATATAAAAGTTCTTGAAGATGTCCAGAGACATGCCACTAAAGTGATATCTGGCATGCAAGAGCTTTCCTACCCTGTAAGACTATCAAAGTTGAATCTCCCTACACTTGTATACAGGAGAAATAGAGGGGATGCCATTTTAGCCTTTAAGTTATTGAGGGCTAATATTCTCCCAGCATTATTCCCTGCTGTTAGCACCAATCCAAGAACTAGAGGTCATCAACTAAAACTTGTCAAGCAGTCTATAACATCTAGAGTCTGTACTCAATTCTTCTCAACACATATTGTCAACAATTGGAACAAATTATCTAATGAAAACTGTTACTGCTGAATCCGTTGATGTTTTTAAATGAAGGCTAGATGCTGAGTGGTCCTCCAAAGAGTGTAAATTCAATTGGGATGCTATTGAAGATGGATCAGCACCTGGTCACCAGTGATTCTTGCATAGAATTAATCATCATTCTGGAGCTCTACAAGGAGAAATCCTTAGATTGCTCCTAGCTGCAATTTAAGGTAATATAGTCCTAGGTAATGTAAAAAAGCTGGCTGATTTATTTATTTATCAAATTTTGCTTTATTTGGCACTATGAACCAACTTTTGATAAGAAATTAGCACACAAAATAATGCTAACCATCAAAATCAGTAAATTTTAATGGGGCTAGGATCATGAGTGCCAATAAGCTGAATTTTAGCCCCCTCTGCCCCCCCCCCCCCCATGGGGGTGCCCATGGGTAGGATACATAATCAGCATTGAAATAATGTTGAATGGTGCACCAAGTTGTATGTTCATCTTTTAGCCTGCAAATTAATCAAGAGAAGGAATATTCCAGCTTTAGCTAGGCTTACCCTGTCTTTTGTGCAATCTTCTAAGCTTGGAAACATGAAAAGTATAGAAATAATAGCTTGACAGTTGCAAATAGTGATTATCATGCTTGAAAAGGTTATTGAATGGTAAGTTTTGTTTTTTAGCCATTTATTCTCTGTGTTGGAAGAGATTATTTCAGCTAACAAATTAATTCAGCTTTCTTTAATTTTAGCATTTGGTGAAGGTATCTCTCTTCCTTTGTCTTCAAGTTTGTCTCTCATCTCAAGTAATTTTTAAACCATTTGAGGGTGTATAGTACACCCTCAAATATATATCCTGTCAGGTATATAGGCTATTCTGAGTTTCCTTGCCAGTTTTAGGTTTAATTCTCAGCACAAAGGAAGAGTAGCCTTGGATAAATTGCAAATTTTCAGCTGCTCTTAATATTTCTCAGAAAAAAATAGGAACAAGATTTACATACCCTTCAGTGCTATAGCCTCTAATATCCATGGAGTTAGCTGTTTGTACTAAGTGATTAATTTATTGGAGGGTTCACCAAATCAGCAGCAAAAGATGTAGGCTCTCCATCCTTTCACTTATTCTTTCCATATATTCAATGCTCTTTGTTCATCATAGGCAGCATGCTAGTGCTGCCTAAGTAAAGAATGATGTGGCCACAATGTGTTTTTTTTCTTCTTTCTTTGACAGGCTTTTCATATTGAAGTAGTTGTTGTAGAAACTTCGAAAAGGGCTCATTCGATCGGAAATTGGGGTGGCTAGTGCCCTTTTTAATAGTCGAAAGTGATTAGAGGGCAACTAGCCCCCCCCCCACACCAATCATTCCCCCAAACACATCCAAAATTTTTTTTGAGATAGCCATTTTGTTCAGCATAGTTGGTTACGCAATAGAAAATATCTTTTTGAGGAGGACACTCCCCCATAACCCTCAGGGCAAGGGTTTTAAGTTATGCCCTGAGGGCATATAAGAACAATGTTGGCACAATATACCATATATTATTTGTTTACTTTAGAGCAGGGCACTTCATATAGAAGGGGTCATTGTAGAGACTTCAAAAGGGGCTCATTTGATTGGAAATTGAGAGTTCTAGGGCTCTTTTTAATAGTCAAAAGTGATTGGGGGG
>JAQQPU010015280.1:0-21462 GCA_029168905.1 Artemia sp. Kazakhstan ARC1039
TAGAGGACCTCACAACACTGTTCAAATGAAACTTGTGTATTATAACGACCACAGAGTTTCACCATTAAATTCTCTTCTAAAATCTCTTCAAAAATCATCTTTTAAAATGTCTCTAACTGTTTCGCCGAAATAGTTCCATAATCTGTCTAAAACAGTTTCGCCCAAATAATCCCTAAACGTAATTCAGCGTGTTCCTTTTGTTTTTGGCATCTCTGCGCTAATGCATTTCAAATTAATAAGAAACCTGATTCCCGCGCTAAAACAATTCATCGCTAAGATGTTTCTTGGAGAATTGTTTCCATGGCCTTTGGCTATTAATATCCTTTGGAGTTCGACCAAAAGAGTTGTTTCCGAGGCAATGACATTAATGACTTGGATCTATTCCTGGAGAATCGTTTCTATGCGAAAATTTTTAAAGTCTGACAGATGATGTCATTGGTTGATTGATCTGTCAAGAAAGAAGAATTAATTTGTTGTTTCTAAGGGGAATTATTGATTCACGATAGGTGAATTGAGGTCGACCGCACAGGTGTTCCAATGTCGATGTTGATGTTGTTGTAAGTGCACGCTCTCAGCGAATGTCAAGGTCGATGTTGTTGTTGTTGACACACTTTGATTACGCAATCAATTTCTCAGAAATTCACTTCCCCCTCGAATCCTAGATCAATAACATTGTTCCCGTTAGAATTCAATGCGCATGTGCAACCTTCGTTCCGGAGTTATTACACATAGAAACATCAAATAAATCGACCTTGGAAAAAGAGGTCATTGACCCCATTATGTAATCATTCTCCCTAATGACTCTATGCCCATATTTGGTGCCCTGTCAGTATTCTATGCCCATAAAAGGAGCCCTGACACGAGTCAATAAGGCCCTTCTACTTCCATATATTAGAGGAGCTGCCCCTTCCTCAACATCTCGGTCTATACGCTAAAGTTTTCTGTTATTCTTAGACAAACTTCCTAATGTTCTAATTAAATGACCCTTGTGTTTCAAGACTCGTTATTAAAGAATTGAGACAAGATTCAAACCCTCTCATATATGTAGTAATTTCTGTTTTTTTTTTAAATTTTAATGTTGTTCCTTACTGTGAATTGAAAGCCAGTTTTTTTAAATTTAATCTTTGATGTTTTATTTTTAAATAATGCGGGGAAATCTGGCTCCACCTCAACGGAAAAATCCCCCTCTCTCATGGAAATATCCTCTAGACAATTAACCCCGTGGGAAATTTACCCCGGAAAATTAACCTTAACATCTCTACACCTAAAATTGAGTCGGCCAAGAGAGGGAGAGAGAGGAAGACAAATAAATAGAATTTCGTATAGGAATTCAGGCAAATTTCCTCAGCGTAAAACTTCCCCTGAAAAGTTTACCCCTCTGAAAATTCCTTCTCCTAGGAAAATTCTCCCCGTGGAAATTTACCAAAGTAGAAAATACATCCCCCACCCAAAAATATGTGCACATTTACCAATAACAAAGACTGTACGTAAACAATGGGCACACTTTTTAACTTGAACTTTTCCCAATAGACTTTAGAGGGTCATGTCATCTCAAAAGGAATAGCTATTGGACATTTCAACTGTCTTGAACAAAATAGCGAACTCAAAATTTTGATCGAAACGATTTTACGGAAAAGGGGTGTAGGAGGGGGGCTAGTTGACCTTAATCTTTTTGGTCACTTTAAAGAAAACTAGAACATTGAGCTTACGTTCGAATAAGCCTTCTCCCGATGTTCTAGGACCATTGGTTCGATACGATCACCCCTGAAAAAAAGAAAGAAGACACGTATCCTTGATCTTTCTTCTTGCAAAAAATAATACACAAGTCCACATTTTTACAGTTAGGGGATTGAAACCTCTACATCACCGTTCTCCGATACGCTGAATTGATGGTGTGATTTGCATAAAGTTTTTTTTTACTTTTAGGTTATGTTTCTTTCTCCTTTTTCTAAAATCAGGCAAATTTTCTCATGCTTGTAGCCTTTGATAGCTAGTACTAAACTTAATGAATCTCATATATTAGAATCAGCATAATAAGTGGATTTTTTTGATATATCTATTCATATCAAAATTCCGTTTTTCAGAGTTTTAGTAACTATTGAGTCGCGTCGGTCCTTACTTACAGTTTGTTCCTACGAACAGTTTGATTTCTGCCTGCTAAAGTAATTAAGTTCATAGTTACTTCCATTGTTTCTCCCTTAACTATACTTATCCACTTCTCCTTCATAGCAATATAATTTCCCGAATACCGAGTAAGTTGTTGAGAACGCGATGGTTTCTCCCCTTAATAGTTGTGTTGTTTCTAATGATTTTGTTCAGAATTTCCAATTTGGTTCCCCTAGAAATGAAATCTGATCGTCCTAGTGATTTCTGTTGAACTATCCCCATCCTTCGCTAGACTCCCTTTTTATTCTTGCAGCTTTTTTCTTGGATGCTCGTAAAGCCTTTGATTCGTTAATCAAGAGTATTTTTCATTCTAAACTTCCCTATTTTTGCGTAAGAACAAGTACTTGTCTTTGATTTAGGCCATATATGCCTGGAGGAATAATCTCTGTTGATCGAATTCTATTTTCATTCACACAAAGTTAACCTTCATAAAAGTTAAAACACCATATACTTTCTCACAACTCTATTTTTGTTAAACAATAAAACACTTTAGCATAAAGAGCGAGGCGTTGAGGAGGGGACAGCACCTTTCATATACGGAATAATTTCTGTTCGTTTTAAATTTTAACGTCGTTCCTTACTTTCAGTTAAAAAAAAACTTGTTTTTTTTTATTTAATGTCTGTCAAGGCTTAAGCCTCGAGCCAGTGCCTAATTTTGTAGTTACAAATGATAATACTTCATATTGTGTCCTCCTATTTTTTCCGTGTTCATTCCGTGCTTTTCCTGAAGATAGCACCAGTGTTACTTCTGGGACAATGGAGGACTGCGTTCGTACAAAGCCAGGGGAGCTATTTGGTTTAGGTGCTAACTCTCTAGCCCTAAATGTTTCTAAACCTAGTTTTATAGTATTCCTCGAGAATCTCTGGTTTATCATCATTTATCTGAAATTTATCCTTCCAAAGGCTCTATTAGTGTACCATAGGATGGCCTAATCCTTTTTTTAGACATCCTTATTGATGAAAATTTTTCTTTTAAGCACCATATTGATTATTTTAAAATGAAGGTATATAGAAACCTTTTTATTTCAAGAAAGCTCAAGTGTGTTTTTCCTTGGCTAAATGTTCATCTAAGATTGTCTTCTCAAATGGAGATCTAGACGCAGAAATACTAGCAAAGGCGGCAAAGGCGAACGCCGTCTTTTAAGATTAAGATGTCACAAGCCCTAGATCAATCGCCTCACTAAAGGACAATTCAACTCTATTTATGTTGCTAATGTTAACTATGCTATATTTGTCAGAGACGAGGCCCAGGACCGAGACCCATGTGATGAAAGTGGTTAATGTACAGGCGAAACAGACAAGAAAGAGTGAACGTGTCAGATGGTTTGACTGGTTTTGGGACCTGGAAATTCTACGGTCCTTCAAGTTACCACCCTATGTCAGTGACTGGTGCCTTGCTCACTCCGTTGATACGGCCTTCTTCTTTGTCTGCCCTCGCTAACTCCCGCCCGACTCATCTTTGGATTTGATCTGACTATAAATGATTGGCGAGACCCCAGAGGAAAACCGCACTCGAGATAAGTGGATGTTATTCGCGGTTGACTCACTTCCCGAAACATTGAACAGGGGAAACTCCAAAAATCCAAATTTTTGGGAAACTCCAAAAATCCATAACAAGACGTTCATTGGTGACTCTGCCGAAAAAGAGCTTTAAGTAAGCAACTCTATGAATCCTATTTCGCAGTTTGATTTATTCGCATGTTTTTTATTGCATAATTACATGGATGTCTACTTTTCATTCTTTTCATTAACACCTTTCTAACATTTACAAATTGTTCAGCTTTTCCACTGTTACTCCATGTTAAAAATCTTTGTATTCTTTTCTGTGTATCTTTAATTTTTTACAGCTTCATGTTTTTTCAGCCTCCCCCCTCCTTTACAGGACATGAAGTCTTTGTGAGGGCCATTGTTATACATGTTTGTGCCTTTTTTTATTTGTAGTAATATATTTTATCTTAAACCTCCACTCCAAGGTTCTCTGATACAGTGGATTGATGCATAATTTTCATCCCCCCCCCCTTCTACGCACACACTGGCGGATGTTTTTCACCTTTTTTAAAGCTTATCCAAGTTTGAACTTGCTATGGGTGATCTTTAGAGTTAAGGGATTTCATTTATTGTGCATCATTTCAATAAGGTAATTCATCCAATGAAAATATCGATGTCGCAATTTCGTTTTTTAAAAATTCGATTTCTTGAAAAAAAAAACAGGTTTTATAAACTAAAATTAAGGAGCAACATTAAAACTTAAAACGAACAGAAATTATTACGTATATTAGGAGGTCACTCCCTCCTCCGCACCTCGCTCTTTACACTAAAGTTCAAATTTTTTCCCAATTCTTTAACAATGACTCCTGAGTCACAAAGGCCGTTTAATTAGAATAAAAAGCTCTTTTACAAATTACTAAAAAAATTAGTGTAAAGAACGAAGACTAAAGAGTGAAGCATAAAGAGTAAAAACCTTAGAGTATTGAGGAGGGGGTGACCCCTCTCATATACATAATAATTTCTGTTCGTTCTAAGTTTTAATGTTGCTCCTTTATTTTAGTTGAAAAACTTTTATTGATTTAATTCCTGACTTTTTTTTAAATAAGGCTGGGGAATCCGGCTACCCCGCCATGGACAGATCCCTATCCCCATAAGAATTTCCTCCGTGGATTTTAGCCCTTCCCCCGGGGACTATGGGGGTTAAATCATCCTCAAAAACACATTTATCACATTTTTCGACTATGCCGAAAAAATGGCCATCTCAAAATTTTTATCGGGTGTCTTTGGGGAAAAATGAGCGTGGGAGGGATGCTAGCTACCCTCCAATATTTTTGGTCACTTAAAAAAGGTAATAAAACTTTCAATTTCCAATCAAATGAGCTCTCCCCCAATCTTATACGATTTCTGGTTCGATACGATCACCCCTGGGGAAAAAAAATACAAAAAACAACAAATAAACACGCATCCATGATCTTTCTTGTGGCAAAAATGGCAAAATTCCACATTGGAGCTTGAAACATCTACACAAGGATACTCTAGTATTCTGAATCTGGTGGTGTGATTTTCATTAAAATCACTTGATATTTTTGGTGTGTTTCCCCCTATCTCAAAAATTGGACAAATTTTCTCAGGCTCGTAAATTTTGATGGGTACTATTAAATTTGATTAATTTTACATATTTTGAATAAGCATCAAAATTTGATTCTTTTGACGTTTCTGTTGTTATTATGAGTCTGTTTCTTAAAGTTTCGTTTACTATTGAGCCGCATCACTCCCTACTTACATGTTCGTTACCACGAACTGTTTGAAGGAGTCGCTGATTACTTACCGTGAGCGGATTGAAGCCTAAGAAACATAAGCGACCTAATAAAAATACATTTTAGGTCTATCTTTGGGGAACAAAACAACTAATCTAGTATATATATAAAATGGAGGATTGTTTAAGTTGAAAAAAAATTAATCAATAAATGATATGATTTATAAGAATTGGACACTTGACAATCTAATTTAAAATTTAGTGGAAACAGTTCACATATACTGATACTGAGCATCTAAAATGAAAAAACAAAATATTATAAAACTGGTAAAAATAGCGAGGCTACTTTATTGTAAGAGCTACACCCCTAATTTTATGAATTATCACGTTTTCCAAAATTAGATGACACAACAAAAAGTATTCTTGTTGCAGAACCGCAGTGAAATTGAATTTCCCATTGATTTTTTCTCTTATGGAATCTGAAACGCGCTTGGAATGGGCGGAGTAATGAGCATTGGGACTGTTTTGACAATTCTATTAGTGTATATGAGAGCTTTGACCGGTTTCATAAGTTAATTATTGATGTTGTACACGGTCCTTGTCATCTTGAGACCGTCCCTCATATTTAGAGTAGGAAAGTTCCCTCTAGCTTATGGACGACTTTTAGTGCATTAGCATTCCAGAAGAGGAAACATTATCTCGGGAAATATTATAAAAAGTCATTTTTTGAGTGCTAGGTAGAAAAATATGACATTGACTGCAGTAATTTCAGCTCTTTAAAGTGACGTGCGAAATCATCTTCTAGTTTTATAAGTTGTAGGAGTGAAATGGTTATGATAGTAAAATATGGATAGGGTGTATTGAGTCCTGAGTCAGCTGACCAAACCCTACCTTTCAAACTTATAATAAAAGAAACCCTACTAGGTAGTATAAGTGATATTTCAATTCAACCTCACTTCTATTTTGAGAAAACCAGGGATCTAAATTGTAGCAGTCAATCATTTGTCTGCTTAAGGGTCGAACTAGATTCCAGCTGAGTTAATCACGAGCATTATGATGAATGGTAACCCTTTAAAGTGATTATTAAATAAAAAACAAGTTTTTTCAACTGAAAATAAGGAGCAACATTAAAACTTAAAACGAGCAGAAATTATAAAATCTATATTTTAATGCGTATATCCTCACTACCTCACTCTTTACGCTGAAGTCCAACTTTTTGTTCCAATTATTTAAGAATGGCTCCTGATACACAAGGACGGTTTAATTTGAATAATAAGCATTTAAAAACTCAAAAAACACTGTAGCGTAACAACGAGGTACTGAGGAGGGGGAAACCCCCTCATATACATCATATTTTCTGCTCGTTTTAAGTTTAATGTTGCTCCTTACTTTCAGTTGAAAAAAACTTTATTTTTATCTAAATGTTTTTTTATTTAGTTTCTGATAGTTTTTTAATTAATGCTGGAAAATCCAGCTCCCCTCTCATGAAAAATGCCCTTCCCAACGAAAACTCCTCCATGGAAAGATCTTCCCACGCAAGTACCCGTTCCAGAAAATCCCTCCCCCCAAAAAATATTTCTTTTTACTTCCCAATAGCCAATACTGTATGTAAGCAATGGGTAAAGTCTATAACTTGTAGCCCTTCCCCGAGGACTGTGGGGGGTCGAGTCATCCTCAAAGACATAGTTGTTAGATCTTCCGACCATTTTGAAGAAATTGTCTATCTAAACATTTTGAACCGACAATTTCGGGTAAAAAAAAGGGGATAGGAGGGAGGGGGGGGTCAGCTGCCCTCAAACAGTTTTGGTCACTAAAAAAGGACCCTAGAACTTTTGATTTCCGATCAAATGAGCACTCTCCCGATCTTCCAGGATCATGGTTGGATACGATCACCCCTGGAAAAAAATAATACTTCTTGTACTACTGCTACCACAATGTACTTTGGAATACAATTTCTTTTTTAATTCGTCAAGCTTAGCTTCCCCACCGCCCGCAAAAACAATGACTAAGTAGCCCTCCCCGATGATAGCGTAATTATTGATCATCAGGCATTATTTTATCAAATATCAAGGGAATCAAATTATTTAGATAAAATTTAAAATAAAGGTCTATATTACCCTTTTCTGTATGGCTCACGTGACTCTTTAGGAATGAATGTGCCACCGCGTGCTAATTTGCCTCCCAAGCTTGAATACTTAATGTGTAGGTTTCCTATAATTTTAAATCGCTTGGATATCTCGGATTTTAAAGTTTTGGTGCCACACAGTTTTTGGGCCCCAAAATGGCAGAAAACTCCTCTCTCCTAAGGCTAAACCTTTTTGATAAGTAAATGGGCACAATAACTTTTAATTTGCATTTGAATGAGCCATCCTCCGATTTTCAGGACCTGTGGATCGATATAGCAGAAAACCAATGAGCCCGCATCCTTGATCTTTCTTCTGGAAAAGTGCAAAATTCTACAGTTTCTTAGATAGGAGCTTAAAAACTCTTATAAAAGTGTCATGTGATATGCTGAATCTTATGGTGTGACTTTCATCGAGATCATTTGCTTTTCAGGGATGTGTTCTCCCTTTTTCAAAAATCAAGTTAATTGCTCAGGCTCTTTTGACTTGTCACGTTAGTTAATACTAACGTGAATTTTATATATTTTAAACCGGTATAAATCAGTCGGTTCTTTTTCTGTATTAATTGTTATCAAAACTCCCTTTTTTAGAAATTTGGTTACTATTAGTCTTTGTTGCTCCTTAAATACAGATATTACCACGAACTATTTGACTACGAGCTGCTTGAACAAATGATATCTTAAGTGCAAAGAAGGAGCTACTGCTCCCTCCTTAGCCCCCCGTTTGTACAGGAGTACAACGTTTGTTTAAAGGGGAGGAGGGCCCCCTCTGAAATAAAAAGACATAAAAGAGGCATAGAAATAGGAAAATGAGAAATACAGAGTTGAGAAATTCGGGTGAAAAGGCACACTTTTTTAGTCTTAAAGCCCACCTGCACAAACATACACCAGCCCTCCTCCAAAACGACTGATGCAAAATTACGCACCTTTGTACTTAGTAAAATGAAGTTTTAAAACAAATTTCTGTAATAGCCCTTTATTTTTCATTGACTACGTGCACCTCTACGCCTCTAGCAACGAATGCGCCACCGCCCAACATTACTGTCTCTGAAAGTGGAATTTCACTTGAAAAACTGATTACTTTTCTAATTTATGTTCTTTTTTAATAGCCTACAGAGTGTTACTCTAAATGTAAAAAAAGCTAACGTTGCCACAAAAATGACTTTTTAAAAATCAAAATTTAACTTTTCCACAGCAATGTTTCTAGAAAAAGAGCTCACTCATTTAGTGTATTTTCAACTCGAAATGAAATGCAATTATTCCAAATAAACGATTATTTTCACGATAAGAGTGAACCTTTGCCCCCAAAGGCCTCATAATAAAATCCTAAGCCCCTTTCTGAAGGAGTTTGTTTCTTACATATAAATCTATGCAAAATTATTCAATTCACGTGCTAAGAGATTTCAATAAACAACTTCAAAATTAGTACCTTTTGTATATTAAGAATCAGCGTGATTAATAAATTTTCTTTTCACTTGTATTGTAATAAGAACTTCTTTTGGCTTTTAAGATCCTGTTTCTATTAACCAGGGCCACTCTTTACTTACATTGTGTTATTACGAGTTATTTGATCCTAGGCTCTCTTCAATGTGAAGGAACCTTACGAATCCCTCTTTAAACTCTTTGTTTTGTTTTTTTTTTCCTTTTTCTTAGATTCATGTTTAATATTCGTGAAACAACGCTTTGAGAATTAATACCATCCTGCAAAAGATTTACACCTTCAAGTACTTACCAGGAAGGACGGGTGAGGGTCCTGAAATAACAAAAAGTAATTGTAGGCTCATAGTTTCCAAGGTTTTCAAGGCGAATTCCCTGAACAAATCTTTTTTACCGGGATGCTCCCAAAGACCCCAGTTGGGAAACAATGTCCCGGCAAAACGAGAAGCAGTTAAATATTGTATCAAACAGTTCGCGATAACGAACTGTAAGTAAGGAGCGACCCAGCTCAATAGTAACCCAAACTCTAAAATATGCAATTTTGATACCAATAGATACATCAAAAGAATCAGATTTTTATGCTGATTTCAAATATATAAGTTTCATCAAGTTAAGTCTAACTCATTAAAAGTAACGCGCCGGAGAAAATATGCCTGATTTTCAAAACAAGGGGAAAACACCCCCTACACGGATGCGTGTTTATTTGTTTGTTTGTTTTATTTTTTTTTCCCAGGGGTGATCGTATTGACCAAGTGGTTCTAGAATATCGCAGGAGGGCTGATTCGAACGGAAATTAAAAGTTCTAGTGCCCTTTTTATATGACCGAAAAAATGGAGGGCAACTAGGCCCCCTCCCACGCTCATTTTCTTCCCGAAGTCACCCGATAAAAATTTTGAGATAGCCGTTTTGTTCAGCATGTTCGAAAATTATATAAAAAATATGTCTTTGAGCATGACTTTATCTTCCACAGTCCCCGGGAGAAGGGCTGCAAGTTATGAACTTTGCCCAGTGTTTACATATAGCATTGGTTATTGGGAAGTATACAGACGTTTTCAGGGGGGATTTATTCCGGTAGGCAAGGGGGGGGGTCTGGGGTTACTCGAGAGGATCTTTCCATGGAGGAAAGCTCCATAACTTTTTATGGGGGAAGGGACATTGCTATGAAATGGGCGCCGGATTTCTCAGCATTATTTAAAAAACGATCAGAGAGTAAATTAAAAAAAAACAACAAGTTTTTCAACTGAAAGTAAGGAGCAGCATCAAAACTTAAAATGATTAGAAATTTTTACGTATATGGTTGGGTTTGCCCCCCTAGTCAATACCTCGCTCTTTACGCTAAATTTCTTTAGTACTTTCATAAGAGCTATTTATTCTAATTAACGGCCTTTGTGATTAAGGGGTCATTTTTGAAGAATTGGAACAAAATTCCAACTTTAGCGTAAAGAGCGAGGCATTGACTAGAAAGCGAATCCCATAATATATGTAATACATTATACGAATATAGAAGTTTGTTACGTAAGTTAATTCGTAAGTTGCGTATATTTATTACTAATAAAAACGTCCGTAAATAAAATAAACAACTTCCGAGAAAGCCATTTAACCAAAAAAAGTACAACTAATATGCAAATTTCGTTTTAATTATTCATGTACGGTGAGCCAAAATCAAAACCTGCATTAGTTCAAAAACGTTCAGAAATTAAATAAAAAAAAATAGTTTTTTTTAACTGAAAGTAAGGAGCGACATTAAAACTTAAAATGAACAAAATTTATTCCATATATGAAGGGAATAATAAGGAGGGGCTGTCTCCTCCTCAATGCCTCACTCTTTATGCTAAAGCTTGACTCTTTCTCACAACTCTAGTTGTTAAAACAATAAAAACTTTAGCCTAAAGAGAGAGGCGTTGAGGAGGGGACAATCCCTTTTATATACGGAATAATTTCTAATCGTTTTAAGTTTTAATGTCGCTCCTTACTTTCAGTGAAAAAAGAACTTTTTTTTTATTTTATTTAATATAAATAGGAACGTGAGACATCTCTTAGATTCTCTTCGATGACTCGGTATTTCTATTACTAATAGTCTTCCGAGCTTGCGCCAGCGCACAGTCTCAGATATTAATATGAAAATTAAATTAGGATATGCTAAGATTGTTGCCAATAGAGGTAAATATAATAAACTCGCGTTGGCCAAGCTCTACTCAACTTTATGTGACCATTCAATTCTTTTTGCTTCTGGAATTTTTCTCCTTCTGAAGAAAAATGAGTTAAAAAGAATCCGGATTAATTATTTTAGATGTTGTAAATTTTTGTTGTTTCTTCCACCTTGGACCAAAAACCGGGTAGTATTACTGAAAAACTGGAAGCACTACACAGAAAACTTTCAAATACTGCTTGTATCCGTTTTTCTCCGCACCATCACCTTATCAGTTTTTTTTCAGTCGTAAGTTATTTTTTTTTTTATTTGTTTTTCTCTGTTTGGTCATTCTACATTTTTTAGTATTGTAAAAAGTGAGTAAAAATCAAATAATGATAATAGTAATAATGACAGCTTGTGTCCATATTTCTGCATATTACTGCTTATTAGCTTCTGCGAGTTGTGAGTTTTTTTCCTCTCTTCCTCTTTTCCCCCTCCTTTCATGTTATTTCTTTTTGTTTTAGTTTCTTTTAAATTGTTAGGTGTTACTCTGTAACTAGTAATCTTTGATTTATATATTGATTTGTGTTGCATTTTATGTATTTTTCCTCGTGATACTCCACGTATTGTACCTCTGTACAGTATGGGTTAGAAATAAATAATAATAATAATTACCATTTAAATCTCAGCAAAAAAAACTGGTAACAATGTATTGATATATGACCTTTATAACCTTCTATGTTATATACAATTCAACCTAACCTTCCTCTGTGTTTGTCTGAAAGCTCAAGGAAAATAAAGGAAACTTGGCGAATGACAAACAAGAAAAAGAAATAATACAATTAAATGGTCGAGGGTAATATCAGCCAGTGGAGAAAAAAGAAGCGAAAAGGACAAATCAAATATTTCGGCAAGGTATTCAGAATGGGGGCAACCCCTTCATATACGGAATAGTTTCTGTGCGTTTGAGGAGGGGCTGTCCCCTCCTCAACGCCACGCTCTTTACGCTAAACCTTGACTCTTTCTCACAACTCTGTTTTTTAAATTAATTAAAAAAAAACTTTTTCGACAAAATAAGTTTTTAAAAGAAAAGCAAAGAACTCCATTAAACCAAAAATGAGCAAAAATAAAATCAAATAATCTACCAAGCGTGAAACTACCACAAATCAGCATCGATAAATAAATGAAACCCAAAACGAACAGAAACTACAATAAATAACCGAGTCAAACTCAAAACGAACAGAAATTAACCTAAGCTTGGCTCAAAACCCCTATGCCTTCCCAAGGCCAGTACATAATTTGCACATTACTGAAAAAAATATAAATGTTTTTACTTTTATAACTTAAATAAATCAAATAATGTTAACATTTTGATTACTAAATATCAGTATATGTATATTAAACTGACAATGCACATTCATTTGTATTTTTTCAGTAAAGTGCAGATTAAATTCTGGCCTTGGGAAGGCATAGGGGTTTTGAGCCCAACTTATGTTAATTTCCGCTCGTTTTGAGTTTGACTCGGTTATTTACTGTAATTTCTGTTCGTTTTGGATTTCATTTATTTATCGATGCTGATTTGTGGTAGTTTCACGCTTGGTAGATTGTTTGATCTTTACTTTTCTTTACTGAGTTTCTTTTTCTGAGTTCTTTACTTTTCTTTGAAAAACCTATTTTGAGGAAAAAGTTTTTTTTAATTAATTTCTGATCTTTTTATATTGACATAGGTCTTTTCAGGAAAAAATAAAATAATACTTTAAACCTTTTCGTTTTTTTTAAGACTTTATAGTTTGGCCTGCTATTTGTCTGCTGGAGAAAAATTTTCAGCAATTTTTAACAACATAAACCCTTTTAGAAATTTGGACACAAATAGTAGTGTTTAATTCAGTTTCATACCTCCTCTAGTTGACCTGAAATGGAAATCTTGATACCATTCGCAAAAAAATCTGTTTACTTACTTTGATAGCTTGGATACACTTACGCTATTTTGGTTTGGTTAAATTTTAAGAGCAGAAGTAGGCCCCTAAAGTTTGAACATAATACCCTCAGTCGTTCTTGGGATACTGCTGAGATCCCTTATTGGGAATTAGCAATAACACAGTGCATTTTGATTTAATCTTAAGGCAACATTTAGTTTTTATAATAAAGGCAAATGGAAGGGTGGGCATGGGAGGGGGATTAGTTGCCCTCCAATCACTTTCGACTATTAAAAAGGGCATCAGCCCTTTCTATTTTCAATCAAATAAGCCCTTTTCGGGCTTATTTGATTAAGGTCTCCTACGACAACTCCTTCGATATGAAGTGCCCTGGTCTAAACAACAACAACAAAATAAAAATCATACATTATACCCACGTTGATCTTTACTATATAAATTTCAATCCTTCCAATCACTTTCGACTATTAAAAAGGGCACTAGCCCTGTTGATTTCCAATCAAATGAGCCCTTTTTGAGTTTTTACGTCAACCCTTTTTATAAACACCTTATATGCCCCCAGGGCATAACCCTTACCCTAAGGGCTGTGAGGGTGGTTGTCATCCTCTAAGACATAATTTCCAGAACTTTCAACTACACTAAACAAAATGACTATCTCAAAATTTTGTTTGGATGTGTTTGGGAAAATGGTAGGCGTGAGAGGGGTGTTAGTCGCTCTCCCATCACTTTCAACTATTAAAAAAGGCACTAGCCCTTTCAATTTCCAGTCAAATGAGCCCTTTTGAAGTTTCTACGACAACGCTTTCAATAAAAACCTTATATGCTCCCAGGGCATAACTTACAACCCTTGCCCTGAGGGCTGGGGGGGGGGAGGGGTTTTTCACCCTCTAAGACCTAATTTCCAGAACTTTCTACTCCGTTGAACACAATGGCTATCTGAATGTTTTCATTAGATGTGTTTAGGGGAATGGTGCGCGTGAGAGAGTGGTTAGTTACCCTCCAATTGCTTTCGACTATTAAAAAGGGCACTAGCCCTCTCAATTCCCAATTGAGTGAGCCCCTTTTGAAGTTTTTACGACAACTCTAACTATAAAAACCTAATATGCCTCCAGGGCATAACTTACAACCTTTGCCCTGGGGGCTCTGGGGGGTTTGTCATCCTTAAATACATAATTTCCAGAAATTTCAACTACGTTAAACAAAATGGCTATCTCTAAACTTTGATTCGACGTGTTTGGGGAAATGGTGGGCGAGAGAGGAAGGTTAGTTGCCCTTCAATCACTTTCGACTATTAAAAGGGCACTAGTCGTTTCAATTTCCAATTAAATGAGCCCTTTTGATGTTTGTACCACATCGCCTTCTATAAAAATTTACATGCCCCCAGGGCATGACTTACAACCCTTGCCCTGAGGGTTGTGGGGGTGGGGAGAGGTTGTCATCCTTAAAGACCTAAATTCCAAAACTTTCAACTACGTAGAATAACATGGCTATCTAAAAAATTTGATTGGATGTGTTTGGGGAAAAGGTGGACATGAGAGGGGGGTTAGTTGCCCTCAAATCACTTTAGACTATTAAAAAGGGCAATAGCCCTTTGAATTTCCAATCGAAAGAGTTCTTTTTCAAGTTTCTACGACAAAGACTTCAATAAAAGCTTTTATGCTCCAGGGTATAACTTATTACCCTTACCCTGAAGACAGTGGGGGGAGAGTCCCGCTCAAAGGTATAATTTCCTTAACTTTAAACTGCGGGAAACAAAATGGCTATCTAAAAACTTTGATTGGATGTGTTTGGGGAAAAGGTGGGCGTGAGAAGGGGGTTAGTTGCCCTCAAATCACTTTCGACTATTAATAAGGGCTCTAGCCCTTTGAATTTCCAATCAAATGAGCTCTTTTTCATGTTTCTATGACAAAGATTTCAATAATAACCTTATATGCCCCCAGGTCATAACTCATAACCCCTGCCCTGAAGACTCTGGGGGTAGAGTCCTGCTCAAAGGTATAGTTTCCTGAACTTTGAACAGCGTGGAACAAAAAGGCTATCTCAAAATTTTGATTGGATATGTTTAGGGAAATGGTGGGCGTGGAAGTGGTGTTAATTGCCATCCAAACACTTTCGACTATTAAAAAGGGCACTAGCCATTTCAATTTCTAATCGAATGAGCCCTTTTTGATGTTGCTACGACAACGCGTTCTATAAAAACATTATATGCCCCCAGGTCATAACTTACAACGCTTGTCTTGACGGCTGTGGGGGAGTGTCCTCCTCAAATACATAATTTCTATCTGGAAATCAACTTCACTGAACAAAATGGCTATCTAAAAATTTTGATTGGATGTGTTTGGGGAAAAGGTGGGTGTGAGAGGAGGGCTAGTTGCCCTCAAATCACTTTCGACTATTAAAAAGGGCAGTAGACCTTTGAATTTCCAATCGAATGAGCCCTTTTTGAAGTTTCTACGACAAAGATTTCAATAAAAACTTATGTGCCCCCAGGGCATAACTTATAACCCTTGCCCTGAAGACTCTGGGGGAAGTGTCCTGCTCAAAGGTATAATTTCCTGAACTTTAAACTGCGGGGAACAAAATGGATATCTCAAAATTTTGATTGGATATGTTCGGGGAAATGGTGGGCCTGGAAGGGGTGTTAGTTGCCTTCCAATTACTTTCGACTATTAAAAAGGGCACTAGCCATTTCAATTTCCAATCGAATGAGCCCTATTTGAAGCTTTTACGACAACGCGTTCTACAACAGCCTTATATGCCCCCAGGGCATAACTTAAAACCCTTGCCCTGAGACCTATGAAGGGGTTGTCATCCTCAAAGACCTAATTTGCAGAACTTAAGACTAGGTTGAATAAAATGGTTATCTAAAATTTTTGATTGGATGTGTTTGGGGGAATGATGGGTGGGCGGGGGGGGGGCTAGTTGCCCTCCAATCACTTTCGACTATTCAAAAGGGCACTAGTCCTTTGAATTTCCAATAAAATGAGCCTTTTTTGAAGTTTCAATGACAACGCCTTCTATAAAAACCTTATACGTCCCCAAGGCATAACTTACAACCCTTGCCCTGAAGGCTGTGGGGGAATGCCCTCCTCAAAAACATAATTTCTATCTGGAAATCAACTACTCAATGACTATCTCAATATTTTGATTGGATCTGTTTCATGAAATTGTGGGCGTGGAAGGGGCGTTAGCTGCCTTACGTTCACTTTCGACTGTTAAAAAGGGCACAAGCCATTAAAATTTCCAATTGAATGAGCCCTTTTTGAAGTTTCTACGACAACTTCGTCGATACTAAGTGCCCTGCTCTAAAGGAAAAAAATAATAAATGATACATTGTGCCAACATCGTTCTTATATGCCCTCGGGGCATAACTTAAAACCCTTGCCCCGACGATTGTGGGGGAGTGTCCTCCTTAAAACCATATTTTCTATCTGGAAATCAACTATGCTGAACAAAATGGCTACCTCAAAATTTTGATTGGATGTGTTTGGGGGAATGATGGGCGTGGGGGGGCTAGTTGCCCTCCCATCACTTTTGACTATTAAAAAGGGCACTAGCCCTTTCAATTTCCAATCGAATGAACCTTTTTTGAAGTTTTTGCGACAACACCTTCTATAAAAACCTTATATGCCCCCAGGGCATAACCTACAACCCCTGCCCTGAGGGCTCTGGGGGAGTGTCCTCCTCAAAAACATAATTTATATCTGAAAATCAACTACGCTGAACAAAATGGCTGTCTCAAAATTTTTATTGGATGTGTTTCGGGAAATGGTGGGCGTGGGAGGGGTGTTAGTTGCCTTACAATCACTTTTGACTATTAAAAAGGGCACAAGCCAACCCAATTTCCAATTGAATAAGCCCTTTTCGTTGTTTCTACGACAACTTCTTCGATACGAAGTGCCCTGCTCTAAAGGAAAAAAATAATAAATGATACATTGTGCCAGCATCGTTCTTATGTGCCCTCCGGGCATAACTTAAAACCCTCTCCCGAGGGTCGTGGGGGAGGGTCCTCCCTGAAAACATATTTTCTATCTGGAATTCAACTACGCTGAACAAAATGGCTATCTCAAAATTTTGATTGGATGTGTTTGGGGGAATGATGGGCGTGGGGGGGGGGGCTAGTTACCCTCCAATCACTTTCGACTATTAAAAAGGGCACTAGCCACTCCAATTTCCAATCGAAAGAGCCCTTTTCGAAGTTTCTACCTCAACTTCTTCGATACGAATTGCCCGGGATGGAGTAAGAAAAAAATATTGTGCCCTCATTTTTCTTTACTTAGGCAGTGCTATCGCGCTGCCTATGATTAGCACTAACACAGTTCATTTTGATTTAATCTTAAGGCAAAATTTAGTTTTTAAACATAATGGGAATATGGGAGGATGGCCGTGGGAGGGGGATTATCTGTCCTGCAGTCACTTTCGACTATGAAAAATGGCATCAGCCGTTACTATTTTCAATCGAATGAGCCCTATTCGAAGTTCCTACGACAGCTCCTTCGACACGAAGTGCCCTGGTTTAAACAACAACAACAACAACAAAAAATAATAAATTATACCCACGTCAATCGTTAATATAAAAATGTCAAGCCTTCCAATCACTTTCGACTATTAAAAAGGGCACTAGGCATTTCGATTTCCAATTGAATGAGCCCTTTTTGAGTTTCTACGACAACGCTTTCTATAAACACCTTATATGCCCCCAGGGCATAAATTACAACCCTTAACTTAAGGGCTGTTAGGGTGGTTGTCATCCTCTAAGACATAATTTCCAGTGCTTTCAACTACGTTAAACAAAATGGCTATCTTAAAATTTTCATTGTATGTGTTTGGGGAAATTCTGGGCGTGAGAGGGGTGTTAGTCGCTCTCCAATCACTATAAACTATTAAAAAGGGCACTAGCTTTTTCGATTTCCAATCAAATGAGCCCTTTTGAAGTTTCGACGACAACGCTTTCAATAAAAACCTTATATGTCCCCAGGGCATAACTTAAAACCCTTGCCCTGAGGGCTGGGGGGGGGTTGTCATCCTCAAAGACCTAATTTCCAGAACTTTCAACTACGTTGAAAAAAATGGCTATCTGAAAATTTTGATTGGATGTGTTCGGAGGAATGATGGGCGTGAGAGGGGGGTTAATTACCCTCCAATTACTGTCGACTATTAAAAAGGACACTAGCCCCTTCAATAACCAATTGAACGAGCCCATTTTGAAGTTTTTACGACAACTCTATCTTTAAAAACCTTATATCCCCCCAGGGCATAACTTACAACCTTTGCCCTGGGGGCTCTGGGGGGTTTGTCATCCTTAAATACATAATTTCCAGAACTTTCAACTACGATGAACAAAATGGATATCTCTAAACTTTGATTGAATGTTTTTGGGGAAATGGTGGGCGTGAGAGGGGGTCAATTACTCTCCACTCACTTTCGACTATTAAAAAGGACGATTTTAATTTCCATTCAAATACGCCCTTTTTGAAATATCTACAACAACTTTCTATATAAACGTTTTATGCCCCTTGGGTATAACTTACAGCCCTTGCACTGAGGGCTCTGAGGGGGCTATCTTCCTAAAAGACCTACTTTCCAGAACTTTCAACTACGTTGAACAAAATGGATATTTAAAAATTTTGATTGGATGTGCTTGGGGAAATGGTGGGCGTGAGAGGGGGTTAGTTACATTTCAATCACTATCGACTATTAAAAAGGGCACTATCCCTTTCAGTTTCCAATTGAATGAGCCCTTTTTGAAGTTTCTACAGTATCGCTTTCCAGAACCTCATATGCCCCCAGGACGAAATTTACAACCCTTGCCCTGAGGGCTCTGGGGGGAGGGGTTGTTATCCTTAAAGACCTAATTTCTAAAACTTTCAACTACGTTGAATAAAATGAAAATCTAAAAATTTTAATTGGATGTGTTTGGGGAAAAGGTGGGCGTGAGAGGGGGGTTAGTTGCCCTTAAACCACGAATGAGCCCTTTTTCAAGTTTTTACGAAAATACATTTCAAGAAAAATCTATTTATGCCCCCAGGGCATAACTTATAACCCTTGCCCTGGAGACTGTGGGGGGAGTGTCCCGCTTAAAGGTATAATTTCCTGAACGTTAAGCTGCTTGGAACAAAATGGCTATCTCAAAATTTTGATTGGATGTGTTTGGGGAAATGGTGGGCGTGGAAGGGGTGCTAGTTGCCTTCCAATCACTTTCGACTATTAAAAAGGCCACTATCCATTTCAATTTTCAATCAATGAGCCCTTCTTGAAGTTTCTACGACAACGCGTTCTATGAAAACCTCATATGCCCCCAGTGCATAACATACAACCCTTGCCCTGAGGGCTGTGGGGGGTTGTCATCCTCAAAGACCCAATTTCCAGAACTTAAAACTACGTTGAATAAAATGACTATCTCAAAATTTTGATTCGATGTGTTTGGGAAAAAGGTGGGCGTGAATGGGGGGTTAGTTGCCCTCCAATCACTTTCGACTATTTAAAATTGCACTACTTTGAATTTCCAATCGAATGAGCCCTTTTTGAAGTTTCTTCGACAGCGCTTTCTATAAAAATCTTATATGCCCCCAGGGCTTAACTTACAACCCTTGCCCCGAGGGTTGTGGTGGAGTGTCCTCCTCAAAAACATAATTTCTATCTGGAAATTAACTACGCTGAAAAAATGGCTATCTCAAAATTTTGATTGAATGTGTTTCGGAAAATGGTGGGTTTGAAAGTGGTGTCAGTTGCCTTCCAATCACTTTCGACTATTAAAATGGGCACAAGCCACTCTAATTTCCAATTGAATGAGTCCTTTTCAAAGTTTCTACGTCAACCCCTTCGATACGAAGTGCCCTGGTCTAAAGGAAAATAATAATAAATAATACATTGTGCCAACATCGTTCTTATATGCCCCCAGGGCATAAATTTAAACTCTTGCCCTGAGGGTTGTGGGGGAATGTCCTTCTCAAAAACGTATTTTCTATCTTTAAATCAACTACGCTGAACAAAATGGCTATCTCAAAATTTTAATTCGATGTGTTTGGGGAAATGTTGGGCGTGGAAGAGGTGTTAGTTGCCTTCCAATCACTTTCGACTATTAAAAAGGGCACTAGCCACTCCAATTTCCAATCGAATGAGCCATTTTCGAAGTTTCTACGACAACTTCTTCGATACGAAGTGCCCTGGTATGGAAGAAAACAAAAAATATTAATAGTACACTGTGCCAACACCTTTCTTTACTTAGAAAGCGTAATTGCGCTGCCTATGAAACAATAATAAACTTTAGCGTAAAGAGCAAGGCATTGAGGGGGGGGACAGCCCCTTTTATGTACGAAATAATTTCTGTTCGTTTTAAGTTTTAATGTCGCTCCTTACTTTAAGTTCAGAAAAAAACTTTATTTTACTTTATTTAATATAAATAGGAGCGTGAGACATATTACCATTTAAATCCCAGCAAAAAAACTGGCAACAATGCATTGATATATGACTTTTATAACCTTTTATGTTACATAGAATTCAACCTCCAAACCTTCCTCTGTGTTTATCTGATAGCTCAAGGAAACATAGGAAACGTGGCGTATGACAAACAAGAAAAATAAACAATATAATTAAATAGCCGAGAAAATAATGGTAATATCAGCCAGTGGACAAAAAAGAAGCGAAAAGGAAAAACCCAATATTTCGGCAAAGTATTCAGAATGGGGGCAACCCCTTCATATACGGAACTATTTCTGTGCGTTTTGAGCTTTAATGATGCTCCTTACTTTCAGTTGAATAAACTTGCTTTTTTTATTTAATTTCTGATCTTTTTTCAAATGATGCCGGTAAATCTGGCTTACCATCTATGAACCCCCCCCCACTCACCGTAAACTCCTCCGTGGAAAGTTTCTCCCAAGAAAAATACAACCCCCCTAAATTTTCTTCCGGACTTGCCATCCTCGCTGAAATCCCCCTCCCCTTCCATATCAAAAATTCCACTTTCTAGAGTTTCGATTACTACTGAGTCGTGTCAATCCCTACTTACTGTTTGTTACCATGAACTGTTTGAAAAGTTAGTTTTTCTTCAATTTTTTTGGAGCACTGAGGATGGCTTGGCGGAGGTCAGTAGAGTAGTACCTACCATTTCTGGGACTCCTATGTACCAAACAGGTTTTTCTAGTAGTTACAGGTCATCACACTCTTTGCCAAGAGGAACGTGTGTCATGCTACAATGTACTTAATTTAAAAAAAAACTCGATATAATTGTGATGCTATAAGACTGGTTTCGCTTCATGGGTTCATTAATAGAAGGACTAATGTTTATGAAAAGGGTAATTACTTCTTTAGTTTACGAGATTTGCGAATTTTTTGCGAAAAGATATTTGCGTAGACGCTTACAAGGGACATTGCTAGAAAGTATTCAATAGCTTAATTGAAAAGTAACGATAGAATGACATTGTGACTT